>UZAE01002135.1:0-10229 GCA_900617975.1 Rodentolepis nana
ATAGAGTGAATCTGTCAACAAAAACGACAATGACTTAGTTTCCAACCCAATAGAATTTAACAATTTTTCTAAAATTCACATTCATAAATCGTAAACAAATTTCGCGGATAGAAATCTATAATTGAGGCATCTTTCATTTGATTGGTAAGTGATGAAATAGCTCCAACCAACCATTTCTTGCTATTTTAAAAGCCATTTTAAAATAATGGAAATCGACAAATAATGAGTGGCTCTTCTTAGAAGACGAGGAAAAGGACTTCCTTCTGTACTCATAAACGAGCCTATTGAAATATGAGAACTGACAGACTATACCCAGAGACATATAGCAGCTTAAATTATCATAACTCACTACTTATGGTGAAGGCTTCAATTTGAAGGTAATTTTGAAACATTTATTATATTGATGATGTGAATTAGGACTCTTTTAGTGTTTTTTTAGCTGCAGAGACTTCACAAATCTCACTTTGAATGAGTAATTTAATATAAACTTAATAGAATTTTGTTGTTAAGTGAGGAAGTTTTTGTTTTCGCGTTCCTATAAATATTTTGGCGCCTCCTTTACTCGGTAATTGGGGTGTGATAGACTTACTTCCACGTGGTGCACCCTGGGCAACGTATACTCATACGACGAAAAAGTCAATTAACTGGCTGTTGACTTCTGAATTCAAACTGCCACGACCCCACTTCATTTCATTTTCCACCACTTTCACGGTACTCACCCCACCTTACCTTTTTCTCTAACTTTATGTCTGTAGACTCTTTTACATTTGTGAAGAAAGTAAATTTCCATTCAAAAGGGTTTTGAATTAACTCACAATCCCACTCAATTGCTCCAAACAACATTCATTTTGGTTCCAAAAATAACTTAAATCAAATGATTCTATTTTCCTGAAACCAGAAGTTTTATTTTATCTCAAATGTCTTATTATTATTAATGATATTTTTTTATCTTCTTAACTGTACGTAATATTTATTTATATCAAATGGTCTGCGTTTTGATGGTTATCATTAGCCCTTTCGTTGACTTCAGGCTTCACAGAGGGGAAGGAACATCAACGTGAAAAAGAGTCGAGAGGGGGGGGGGGGACAGAAGGATGTTTCGGAGACGAAGGTAGGAAAGGTAGAAAAAAGGTGAGGAGAGTACTGTGGAAGTAGTCGAATATGACATACAGTGTGGTGATGGTAGTTTGAAGTCAGAAGTCAACTGCCGGTTTGATAAACTTTTTTGCCGTATGAGTATACGTTGCCCAGGATGCACCACGTGGAGGTAAGTCTATCACACACCCCCTGCACGTATTATAATTTTTCGCCACATCACATATGTATAGGCATATATAAATAATCTGCAATAAAATTACGTCTGTATTTTCAATCGGATCAAAAAGGCGATAAATTGATTAATGGATAAAAATTGCAGAATTTTTATTCATTATATCGCATTAAAATGTTCAATAATCACCATGTTGAACACGGTTTAAGGTACCCTAGATTACAAATGTTAATTTCACTGCTAAGGCAAAGGAGAAATGGCGTATGCATTTTATAGTTTAGCCATCTGCTAAACATAAATAGCTATGAACTAAGCTATCAAGCAACACATATTTTCATTATTTCTTGATATCATTATTTCCTTCAAAATACTAATTAAATATACATTTTATTCATCAAAATATACTAAAGCCAGTTGCGGGAAGGATCAAAATTTAAATCTTAAAGTATTTACTTAGTATAAATTCTGTCTTCAATGATTTAACTATTATTATGACTTCAAGGCTCAGCTCTTCAAAATCAGTTTTTATTCATGGCGATCGGCGTTTCGCGTTGATTATTTTCCACCAATAACACATAGTTTTGGTATATCAAAAGTACTGTGCATATTATATCTTCCTAGAGGCAAGACCAGCATTTACAAGCATACAATTTATTTTGTAATTAAAAGCCGTCGCAATAAGCAAATCAGAAAACGTTGACTGAACAGGTTTAAATCTGACTTATTTACATAGCTGCAGTACGACACCATACATTTTTAAACGGAATAATTAGGGCATAAAGCATATTAAAATAAATATACCCTTAAGATAGTGACCACTTGAGGTCAGGCGACACTAATCTATGGCTAACCAATCATCTTCATTCACATAAGATGTGAAAGGTCAATGGCATGATCGGGACTAGTTTGATCTACATTTCTTCTATCTTCTCACTCTCTGGGGTCTCACTGACTGTAACGCACTAATTATAGTGACCGACTATGCACTGTAGTTTGGTCAATTAAATGTTTAATACTCATCTCAATATCCAAGCGCCCATATCTTTGTATCCTTTGAAGATGAAGATACATTATTAGTACTATAAACTGATGAAGAATAACGCTGATTACTGTTCAACTAAATGCGCACTTCTGCGGTTTGTTAGCGTTGCAAAACAGGCACCACTAGTGCACCCTTGTTGTCCGGAATGCCTAGACATTTGCAGCCCAACCCCAGAGCCTATGGAATGTGTCTACAAGGCAAAATGTGATTCCGCTCTGCAAACACGAAGGAACAGCTGTTTTGGGATAGTTAAAATAAACCAAAATTCCAACCTCAGAAATACGTGGTATCATTTGGGAAGGAGGTTCCCACCCGGATATTCGATCTATCCATATCATGAACTTAATTGTGTGTCTTTATTTTAAGGATGAAACAAGCCACTGACGGTCTTACTTGTTTGACTTTCTGTCAAAATTATAAAAGGGGATTTTCTCTGATTTAATATATTTGTTTTGTAGTTAACTGAAGTATTATTTTATATTTTAAAGAATTTTTGGGTTATAAAGAGAATGATAATTTGTGCATGTATGGGCCTTTATTATACATATTAGATCGCTTTATAAAGTGAATCTAAGATTAGATTATTGCAAAAATCAATAATCTAATTCTTCGATATCTTGTTTTGTAATCAAGTCAATAAAATTCAAACAAACGGTTGAAGTTGCTTCTCGAAATTGAAATATCCTTGATACAACTTCCAGGAGTAAATTGAAATCACACACAAAATAGTACTTCATTCTCAATAATAAACGAGCAACATCAAGAATGCTCCATTTTATTCTTTGAAGGCGAAAAATAATTTGCGAAGTGGAAGCATTCCAAAGTGTACTCTGAGCAATTTGGAAGGAAACACAATTGAAATAGTCAATAATCAGTTGATATTTTTTGGTGCAGGGAGTTCAAGTAAAATTATTATTATTATTTCAAATGGCAGGCGTTTTGAATAGCAATCATTAGCCATTTAGTTGATTACGGGCTTCACAGAGGGAGAAACATCAAAGTGAGAAAAATTCGAGAGGGAGGGGGGGACAAAAGAGTGATTTACAGATGTAGAAGACACAGACAGACACAAAGGTAGAGAAAAGTTGAGGTGAGAACTGTGAAAGTTGCGGAATATGACATACAGTGGGGTGATGTTAGTTTGAAGTGAGAAGTCGACTGCCGGGTTATAGACTTGCTTTGCCGTATGAGTATACGTTGTCCAGGGTGCACCATTTGGAGGTAAGTCCATCGCACATCGCTCAAGTAAAATTAAGTTCATTGGTTGTAACCAAGAGAATATACTCTCATTTTGTCAAAACTATGCAGACCATATGAAATTTGAAAAGGAATTTTCAATCATTTTAGATGGGAAAGCAATACCATTTGTGAAATTTTACAATGGCGAATGGGAAATGTCAAATTAACAATGTCATCGGAAGCCGCGTTAATAAATTATTTCTAATTAGCAAAACAAATAAACGCCCTTCATATTCACAACTGCTTTGCAATCGATATCTACATACATATTTAAACCGTTTTCAAATTCAATTTAATGTCTACAAGGAATTCTAAGCATATTCAATATTTTTACACACGGGAAGGTAAAATATGGTTGTTAAAATATGGAAAGGCATAAAACATTTAATTCTCTCATGATTAATCTATTTGAGTCCCGGCTTTGTCTACAAATATACTAAGAGAAAGAAAAGAATTTGTACTTGATCCAATAATCACAAAATGAATGTTTCATTATTTTTGAAAATTTTCACTTTGGGGAAAATAGAAACTAATTTTCCTCTATTTAAATCGAAAGCGTTTCAAAATATACGTAATTGATTGGGTTGCAAAGGTCTGGATAACTTATAAATAGAAAAAAATATACAAAGGACAGCCTTTCAGGTGTGACTGAGTAGTTAGCAATGAGTGAAATCTATGCCAATCCATTAATCTGATGACATTGAATAATGGTATGTTATCGCCACTCGTGTGCTTAGTCTAAACTACCATAGAGTGGCTCACAAATTAGACCAAATCAGATAGCCACCCAGAGTGCATTTACTTAACAATTGATTATAATTACACATTGATGGAAAGGCAAATAACACTTCCCCATTTGCTGAAAGTCTATTATCCACTGTCCTCTTCCTCCGAGTTCTACCAATACACCACCGCATAATCTTAGCTTACGTTCTTTTGATTTTGTGAATGTATTGTCTCCATTGAGCCGTTAACTCATTTCAATTGGAACTGGCTTATTGTCACTAGTGAATGAACGTGACCTTGCTTGGAGGGTCATTAATTTTAAGGAAATTCCAATTAACTGACCTAGACAATTCATTTCAACTCATTGACTCTCTTTGTCAATGCTGGGTTTGCGATAGACTCACCTGCACGTGATGCCGCCTGAGCAACATATACCCATACGGAAAAAACTTCTGACTTCAAACTACCATGAACCCACTGTATTTCATATTCCACCACTTCCATAGTACTCACCTCACATTTTTCTCTACCATTGCGTCTGTCACTTTCACAACTGTGACTTTTCGTGACTTTGATGTTCCTACCTTCTGTGATGACCGAAGCCAACTGAAGGGCTAATGATAATTACCATCCTTTTCGATGAAAAAGAAAGGACTATACAACAAATTGACTTTAATCTGTGCTATAATTCCTGCCTGAAAACGCGTGACAATTTTAAGCTAATAAATAAAAAAATATATTTTTTGGTTATTTCTCCACTATCATTAATTATTCAATCCCATAGCCGACTTCAGCAGATTTTCCTGCTGTACTACTCATCTTTTAGGAGGATTATCCGTAGATAAGGTGTCAAAGTTTTCTATGACTTCTGATTGGCCATCCCTCCTGTCTTCTACCACTAATTACTGTAACAAAGGTCAAGTAGAAGTAAGAGCAGGCAGCGGTGAACGGAATGTATCAGAAAAGAGGATTAGAAATTGCATAAGAAGACCCGAATGTGGATGCGTAAAGGATGCATTCACAAATATTTGTTGTTCCAGAGCACAAAAGGCAATTGCGAAACAATTTGTGCCCTATTTGGATTTAGGAAATATTACACTCAACTCGAAATTAACTTGAAGCAATAATGGAATTAAAACTCAATAATTATCAATTCAATAAGTTCATTAAACAAAACTCCGTTTCAAATAAAAAGTTACATTTAGAAAAGAAAAAAAGAAAAGAAAAAACTTTGCCTTTCGGCTGAGTTAAAGTAAAGGAAATGGTTTCGGTTTAGAAATGACAACGCCGTGATAAACAAAGTGCAAAAATTCGTTGAAGTCAAAACACGACTTTTCCGTGGGTTCAATTGAAATGATCTCAAATAAATTTTTTTGCAAAAATTGGATTCTCTAAGATACTATTGGGTGGGCAACTAAGTCATTGCCGTTTTTGTTGACAGATTCACTCTATACTTTCTTTTGTTTTGTTAACGTGGCCAGAGCATCTAACCTATATTTTTTTCTTACTGTATGGGCTTCTAGGTTAATTAGTAAACAATTTTTTTGTTTTCTTCTTTAGTTTTGTTTTTATCCCATTTTAAAAATGAAAGAAGAAAACGTGCACTTCCGACACATTTTATTGTATTTCTTCCGAAAAGGCAAGAACGCATCGCAAGCACAAAAGAAGTTATGTGCCGTATATGGAGATGAAGCCGTGAGGAAGAAAGGCAGTGTCGAAATTGGTTTGAAAGATTTCGTTCCGGTGATTTTTCGCTGAAAAATTCACAACGATCTGGCCGCCCAGTCGAAGTGGATGAAACCCATATCAAGGCCATTATCGATTCAAATCGTCACAGCACAACACGAGATGATATTGCGGAGAAGCTCAATGTATCGCATACATGCATTGAAAAAAAAAATTAAAAACCCTTGGTTATGTCAAGAAACTTGATTTATGGATTTCTCACCAGTTAAAGGAAATTCATTTGACCCAACGGATTAGCATCTGTGATTCGCCGCTACTGAAACGCAATGAGAATGATCCATTTCTGAAGAACCTAGTTACTGGCGACGAAAAGTGGATAGTCTGTCAACAATGTTATTGGCAAGAGATCATGGGTGAAGCAAGATCAACCAGCCCAAACAGTATGAAAAGCAGAGATTCACCAAAAAAGATTATGCTGTCAGTCTGGTGGGGGGATCACAAAGGAATTTTGTATTTTGAACTCATGCCGCAGAACCAAACGATAAATTCAAATGTGTATGTTGAAGAACTCGAAAAACTGAAGGATCCAATTGAAGATAAGCGGCCGGCATTATCAAATCGGCGGAAGGGTGTTGTTTTCCATCATGATAACACAAGGCCCCACACATCTTTGGTTACTCGGCAAAAATTATCGGAACTGGGTTGGGATGTTTTGTCACACCCACCATATAGCCCTGACCTTGCGCCTTCGGATTACCATTTGTTTCCTTCCATGCAAAACTCTTTAAATGGTAAAATTTGTAACAACGCGGATGATGTCGGATCACACCTAATTCAGTTTTTTAATAGCAAAGACCAGACATTTTACGAACGGGGAATTTGTACTCTGCCAGAACGATGGAAAAAGGTCATCGACAAGAACGGTCAATATCTAATTGAATAAAGTTATATTTTTAAACAAAAATTCCGAATTTGCCTTCTTATTTGAAATCGGCAATGACTAAGTTGCCAACCTAATACTTTCAAAAAAAGCCACTTTCAGTTTCTATCAAGTTAAGATTTGTTAATTGGATATCGAGAATGTCATGCAAGTGAAAAGACCTTTTCACAATTAACGAACGCGAACAGTCAGAAAGCACAGATACTCCCGATTGGAAATAAGTGGAAGGTGTGGGGTGTGTGATAGACTTGTCTCCACGTGGTGCTCCCTGGGCAACGTATAATCGTACGGCAAAAAAGTCTATCAATCCGGTAGTTGACTTCTGACTTCAAACTACCATAACCCCACTGTATGTCATATTCGACCCCTTCCACAGTGCTCATCTTACCTTTTCCCCGATTTTGTGTCTATCTGTCTGTCTGTCTGTCTCTTTTACATCTTTGAATCGTTATTCTGACCCCCTTTTCGACTTTTCGTCACTTTACTGTTCCTTCTCCTCTCTGTGAAGCCTGAAGTCAACTAAAGCTCTCTGTGAAGCCTGAAGTCAACTAGGTATCGAAACGCCTGACATTAGAAATAAGTAAATAAATGTTAATGGAATTCCAAGCGAAAGTACTATTAATTAATTTATTAAAGCACCACTGATGCATTTTTTCTTTGGTTTCATCCTTGTCTATGAACTAGTAAATTTTTAAGGCTCTATTCGTGGGGAAAATTGTAAAAAATATTTGTAAGTACATAGTTGGTGGGTTACAAATGAAAAAATAATAACTGGTATCGTTTAAAAGGACAACGGAGGGCAAGTTCTGATTTCAATGCAAAATCGGTTGTACTGGTGAACACATTTGGACGAATCGAGCGTGGTGCACTATTGAGGATTTCTTGGAGAGTCGCATTTAGGCATGTCCACTTTTGAAACTTCTCACGCTGGTATTACCTGGGAGAGTATTGCTTAGGAAAATTTGAACAAGTTAAAGGTACTTTATTTTCGTTAAATAACTTGGCAGTGCCACACATTTTGGATGAGGATAATGTGCTCATCGGATGTGTGGACATAGCGTCAGGGTCAACATGTGAGATTGGAGATTAGGATACAAAATTTCGACTGAATTACACACCTTCAGATAGAATTGCAGTAGCAAGAAACATATGAGAGACGACACAACAAGAGATAGGAACCAGTTTTTTTGTAAAAGCATGACGAACCCCATCAGTAGATGTGCCAGAAACATCAACCCCAATTTTCACAGCCACAACGACTTTAAATACTTGATTAAGTATTGTTGAGAAACCGACGCTAAATTGACTTTTGGCGTTGAGAAATCTTTGGTAGTGGTAAATGATATGTGCCTACCACATAACTGCAAATCTCAGACTCAATAATAGCACAGGACAAGCAAATATTTTTTACAACATACTTAAACCTCATTGAGGCATTTATCCTTTACTTTCGTGAATTTGACAAATATTCAGCAATTGTATGTGATTGACAGTAAAATTTTCAATACTATTTCTCTTGGGAATTTTTTCCAACAATAGTCAATGACCCAACGGCGTTGAGGGAGATTATGAACATACGGCAAGTTTGACAGCTCCTCTTCATTGTTAAACGAAATTCAAATAGTTTGAATTAATTAGAATAGTTTGACAAAATGTTTATTTATAAATTTCAGGAAATTATTTTAACCATCGCTTTTTTGGCTAAATCTTTCTAAAAAAATTCCATAATAATTGGGCCATTAAGCCAGAACTATGGTTGGACGGTTTCTTTTCAAGTTAAAATACAGACTTGCTTCATCAAAATTTATTCTAAAGTCCAATTTCAACACCCAATCGTATTGAAAAAAACATTCTTTACAAGCGTACTTCGTTGGCTACTTGATGGACAAATTGGCATTCAGTTTTCCCGCATAATCATGATTAACTAATGAATCGTCTCATTGTTTATATTGAATGTTAAATGGCAATTGTGTGGGAAAATTGCCGATAAAAATTTTCACTCAAGCACTATTCACACTGTCAATTTCTTTCTTATTCCATTCTTGCATTCCGGTTTCATTTTGTAGATGATTTCAATTGGTTCAAGCGAAAATTGCCCATTTAAAAAAAGGATCGATATTGTCACTTACATGAACACGTTTTACGTTTTCATTAAAATCATTTTAATACTCGGTTTTAATTAGTAGTTAAATTGATTTTCCGTTCAAAATTATCAGGATAGAATCAAGTTATTCCCCTTACTTCTTCAACAAGGGAAACAATTGTGCTGTTTTAGAAAAAAGTGATGGTGCGTAATGTGACTCTTTTTATAATAATTCAAAATAATTCAATTAATTATTTTAATATCACAAATGCAATTAACTTTCGTGTGTTTACGTATTGTGTTGCACGTTAATCTTTAATTATTTAAAGTCAATTCCCCTTCACCTTGTAACTTGTTGCCTTATGCGGAACAAAAATCGAATCGGATTGGGATAATTTATTTTATCATTATGAATTTTTATAAATGAATCAAAGCGAAAAATTTTCCAGGAATTCTTTTGAAATAGAAATATGATTTTCTTTTTGAAACTGTGGCTGTAATAGAATTAGTTAATTGGATATGACCTCCAGCTATTTTAAATGTGCCAATGGAAACGAATCCTGGATACTATGTAATTTCATCACCAGCAACTTAACAAACACCAGTAAATAAGTGTCATTGTGATATTTCGTTAGTCTTCCGTTTGTAATTAAATTAACGTGTTTGCTTCCCTTGTACGCGCCAAAAGTGGCCTAGTCCACAGGCGAAGATTAATTGAAAACAGTTCGTTAGGTACAAGGACAGAATCTGACTGTACGCTTTTGTTTGTATAAGGCCATTAATGTCACTTCTTACAGTCATTTCTAACTGCGCAACCTCAAAACCTGTCGATAAATTCTGAAATATCGTTTTATAAGTGCATGTATTTACAGAGGAGATGCAAATTGCCGATCTACTTTTCTCCCAACGGCCACTTTTATGGACCTCTGCTAAGGCGATCACACGCAGAGAAAAATGAGCAATTATTGCAATGTTTATAGATAGCTACACCGCCTTCTCAACATTCTGCAGAAAAAACGAATTTAAGTGGGAATACCGACCATCAAAATTAATAAACTGCGGACCAATCATAAAATTTTGTTTTGGGCAAATATTTTATTACCTGAATACGAAACCAGTTGAGGCTAAGTCATTGTCATTACGGCCTCGCTCTCAATACCACTCCACATACCGTTTGTTGCCAACCAATTTCAGTCACCTTCTACTATTTATTTATTTATATCAAATGGCAGGCGTTTTGATG
>UZAE01002136.1:0-10228 GCA_900617975.1 Rodentolepis nana
TTTTGTCTTTTTTGCAATTCTGTAATTTACCAAATCGTAACATCCACCTTCTCTTTTCTGTAAAGGATAAAACTGACTTATCCGTCACTTTAGGCAAATGGAAAATACGTTCTGAACATTGGGCAATTTAGGAGTCAGGTTTGACAATTTACAAAAGGAACTTCAAAATTGATAAATTATGCTTTTTGCTTTGACCTAGACAAAAAATGTAACTCGATCACTTGTCTTTTCTGCGAGTTCATTTGCTCATTAATTTCTTTTCGAATGAAATTGTGACCATGGCACTTTTATAAGTTACAAATATTTTAATATTTTATAGTACTGAAGCACTAGTGGAGAGCATTTTGTTAATTAGTTTACAGATCAACTATTTAGCATTCATATTAGGAAGTCACTTAATTCATTCATTAACCCTTACGGTCAATTAGTATGCGGCGATAGGCTGTACTTGCGTTTTGTGATGTGAAAGGACTTAGAAAGGTGGCGTTGGCACGTACTGATCAGCACCTATTTGAATTAATGAAATGTGGACTTAGCAAATCAATCAAAAATGACCCATTAACCTATTTCCCCACGGCCCATATGTAGGGTAATTTCACATTCACAAATTTGATTGAGCACGGATGCCCATTATCTAGGAATGGACACAGTATCTTCCCCCTATCAGGTATACTAGATTATACAATCAGTTCTCATTGTTGTACAAAAAGGGTATTGTGTTAGATTAAAATTAATCATTCACCTTCCTGACACCAACGGAATCTATCTGGGAAGTATCTGGTAATTGGATTGGACTTCTGTCCTTTATTTGCTTTTAATTAATGCATTTGAATTGAAAGCTTATTTCCTAAGCACAGTGACATTAAGGCCGAGTAAGTCCGACTGACTGCTATCGAACTATTGTAGCGTCCTTATAACGACCTCCATTGGGATTGCTACAATCCTTTCGTTGTTGATAATTCTCACACCTTCGGAGTCGTAGTTTTGGTTATTTAACTTGCCGAAGCGTTTGATACGAGTAACAGATATCGATGGCCAGTTACTTGTGTTATTTTTTAATGTGCCCACATTTCATAACCACGTTTATAAGGTAGAATTTTTTATTTAATTAACTTTCTAACTACCACTCTCGTTTGAGGAAGTGTATATGACAATCGGTTTATGCGGGGGGATCGAATTGAGGAGGTCTATTTGGCTTAACTAGAAAGAACTGATGGTTAACAAACCCTTGACCTCTGACTGTAGACGAGAGCGCTTATCAACATGCCCCCACTACATCTATCTAGAAACATAAACATTTTAAAATACGTCAATTAAATCAACTATCCTTCAATGAGATTTTCACTTAAAATTTGCGTTTTTATATATAGGGCTAATAAATTATCATCACGCTAATTTTGTTGCCTTGGTAGCCTAAAATTTATTCACAACCGTCGCACAGAGGCGACATCATAGATCACTATGTCAATCACGATAAACAAAGAAAGCTTATTGGCACGCAAATGAATGGTTGAGAGTTATGCCTTCAACACCAAGTTTGTTCCTCTTTATAGGTATGTATAAAAGCTTTGAAAAAATGTTGACATTAATGCGTTTAAATTTTACTCAATCTTAATTCCACTATTTCGATTAAAGTTTATTTGAATAATGGAATTATCAACTATGTTATTATTGAAAGAAATAAGTTTGGTAAAAAGCCATAGAACTATAATTTGACTAAGAGACAGAGTACCTACAGTGCATTTCTGTTTAACAAACTCGTTTGCGGAGAATTTGCTATTGACTGGTATAAGCTAATGAATAAGTAATATAGTGATGGATCTTAAACTAGTGACCTCTATTTCTATCCCACATCATCACCAGCCAAGTAGCCGCGATAAGCATTGAAGCGCATCCAATGACCAACGTGGCTGGTCAGGCAAAACGGGAATGCAATGTAAACTTCCATCAGTGATATAAAAGGATGTCTCTGAAAGAAATATTCTACAACATTGTCCTTTAACGGCCCAAGACAACGCGTTATACCACAGTCCAAAATCTGGTAAATCTTCTGAATATCCACACACGCATTTGGTAACACATACTTATGTGACTCATCGGGCAATGTGATCACTTATTGAACATGTATGTCGGGATCGAATGAACGCACGTATGGCATAAGTGGTGGCCCACAGAAATGTTTTTCGGAAGAGATCTCTCAAGAATCTGCAAACTCATATTTCGGTAGATGGAGGCCCGTCACATTTTTGTTTTAAATTTATCAAGTCGATTTCATAAGCATACAAAACTCTAGAAATTATCCCGAAAATGGAAATTGGTGGCGCGCGATTGACTAACTTTCAGGTTGGGCACTTTTGTCAACGTATACGCATATGGCAAAAATGTCTATAAACCGGCAGTTGACTTCAAACTACCATGACTCGACTGTATGTCATATTTGACCACTTCCACAGTACTTACCCTTCATTTTTTTCTACCTTAAATATTTGCCTTTGTGTCTCCCTCTTTTACATTTGCGAAACACTTTTCTGTTCTCCCTCTCGACTTTTTGTGACTTTGATGTTCCTACCCTCTGTGAAGCCTGACCCTAACTAAAGGACTAATGATATAAATAAAATTACTAATTGAAATTGAAATTCACCCTTTTAGGTAAAAATCAATTAATTTTTTCGGTTCGAAATACCCTGAAATTCTATCTCTGTGTGATAAAAGGATATGGCAAAAAATGCTCTTCAACATGCGTCACTAAGGCCAGTGTCTTTCTTATGGATTTTAGGGGGATTTTCAGTAGGTTATTAAAGTTCCGCTTAAATTAAGTCTATTTGGACCGCATCAAAGAGTTTGTTTGGATTAGTCAACAATGTGTTATGGAAAGCAAAAGAAAATAGCATCACAAGCCTCTGTTAATTGAATTACGTGCACGCAAATGCCAAATATTTCATTTGCTACTTTAAACAGTTTAATTGAAAATCAGCACGCACATTCACTAAAGAGTGTACCACACTACCTATTACACGGTAACGGCGGAAAAATTTGCCAGATAGATATTGATATTTTCCTTCCCTATGAGGGGGAATATTTTGATTGAAGTCAAAGTACTGGATTGTTACTGACATTTGAATCCCCTTGAGCCCACCACCTCTGCGATGCCACCTTCGTGTCATTTAGAATTTATTTACTCGAGAAAGACATAGGAAATAATTTCACTTAAAAGATGCACAATTACGCAGACGCAAGCGCCAAGTTAGCATAAATAAAATTTAATTTGAATTTAATTGATTTAATTCTCTTTCAATAAGCCATTAAATTACTTTGTCTCGTTTAATGTCTGTAATGCTAAATAGACTAATTCCTTCATTTTTCATTTCATTAACACTTATGAAATGGGTTCTTACTAATTATTTGAACAACCTCCGGAATTTTCTACCAACTTTTCAATAGTATAAAGCAGCCATCGTTTGCTAATGTTCCTAGTTATTCAAACTCATAGTTGGAATACCAATTTCCATTTCAGATACATGTTAAACCACTAAAACAAAATTATTATTTTTTTGAAAATGAGTAAGTAAATAGTAACATATGTCTGTATTGTCTGAACAGATGAATAGTTGACTAAGAAATCTCTCAATTAACTATTTAAGCAGCCTGTGGAGTTACCTGCCGTTCTTTGTTTAAACGAGACAATTCCAAAAGAGTCATTTTCTTCCCCTCTGTTTTCTTCCGGTCCACATTTTGGTTGTGCCGTATTTGGCCCTCGTATTCTTGAATGAATCGATAGTGAGCTGCATTTTCTTCATCCACTCGAGATAATCTGTCTCCAGTAGAGAAAGTAAGCAGAATAACAAAGCACAACCATGTAACAGCACACATCGTGTAGGCTGTTTCACTTGCTGAAACATAAAATTTATGAATCTCTCTTGGTAAATTTTCACTTTAAGTAAATGAAAGTCACTTCCTAAACTGTACTTTTGCCTCAATTCGAGGTCTAAGTAGCATGTGCATTACTTCAGTCAGAGCCTGCTTATTTTTTAAAAAAATTAAGTTAAAGGAAAGCAGGTCAACTCTATCTCAGTGGAAGAGCAGAACGAGTCACTTGCTCTGGTTTAATCAATAGAAGTAAAGAAATAGTTACATTTGAAGTGCCATGTTTGACTAATTAAACCTGAATAAAAAGTTTTGGCTAACTTACTTTTACCAATGTTATAACTGTCTTTTGAAACAGGCTATTCTTTATTTTACCTTAAAGTATCGTTTATTTTAATCGATTTAACTGAGTGCACCTTAATAGCCAACTTATGCAATGATGTCATGGTATGTCCCTTCATAATTGATCTATTCCACTATTTTGGGGCAATCAAATCAGTCAGCAACTTAAATAACTTTCACAATACATAATCAAACACTCTCTGGTCAGCGAACACGCATCATAGTACTCTGCATGACATACCATTGTTGTACACCACTATTTCATCGATGGTCGCAACTTTTCAGCAAAAAAAGCTCTTAACTAATTGGTGCGAATAATCAATGAAGAAATTTAAAGAGTAAAAGCAAAATATGAATAGGACAATGTGACTTATAGTTTTGAAATCCTATCACATTGAGTATGCTTAGCTTTTTCTCAACCCGAAACTCTTTTCTATCTTTGGTCTGCACTCTTTCCAACTTAAGTGTTGTATTCATTATTAAAATCCTTTCTCTCCATTTCGCCACCAATCCTGAATTCAAATTGATTGTTCGGATGTACAAACTGACTAAATTAAGCATGTTAACTGAATATGATATTTTTGGAGTATATTTTATTTCCCTAAATGCATACCACATTATGCGGCGCCTAAATAAAAGCGACAAATACTCTGCTGCGCAATCGATTTACTCTTCTTATTCTTACCTTAGATTCTATAAGTCTTAACATGGTAGGTAGTACTATGGTGTGGTGGAAATCATGCCGGAAGTACTCAAATACCAGCCCCGTGATATACCCTATTAGGAAGTTCAAAGTGAGATCATGAGACCATTTAGAAAAAATAGCTCAAATTTATTTTTAGAGACGCAGATGATCCAGATTAAATCCGATAAAATTGAGGGTAAAATCAAACTTCATTTTCAGTCCGTAACCTGGACAGCCAGATCTTCTCTGAATTAATGTGTTTAAATCGTTTATTGATATCGATTATCGCAATAGAGGTCAAGACTATGCTTCAACTGGTATCATCACCATTTTTCCTGTAAGACCACTTGTCTATTACCTGGAAGTTGAGCTCTTCGAAAAAATGACAGAGGTTGTCTTGTCATTCGTTTTTTATTTCATGTCTAAAACAGAGTCCTTAATTTCTCAATAGTTATCTCTCCGTCTCATAAACAAATTCATGTTTAAGAAATTTCGTTCATAAAAATAGAGAAGAGCAATTAATTGGACATAATGACATAGTTTCCAGAAGCTGTTTGAAACATAAAGTAATGTATTGATGAAATACGATCTATTTATCAATTGAAGTGAAATTGCATATTTAGTACACTAACAATAACGATTCTACCATTTATATAGTACATAATAATAATACATCCTAAAAGAAAAAAACAATAGATCGAAAGTATATACGAATGCAGGCAGTAGCCAAAGGATTTGGGGAAATCTTTGAAAATTGATTGAAAGAAGGGATGCAAAAGAGCATATATAATTATACCAAATTTACCTGCTATATTTCATTAATAATACTAATCAATTCAAAGAATAAGATAATCCTTATTTTCCTTATATAAGGAAACAAATTAGAGATTAAACCAAAGAGTTTGTTAGAGTAAAACAGTGGGAGGAACAGAAGCTTCTTCCAATAGCTTGCGATGGAGGATATAGATGGCAAATTCACCGTCACTTATTATATAAGCTGCGCAAATAGTTCGGAAGGATTTATATAGTATGAGTGACAGTGCGACGACTCAATCATAGAAAATATCGAGTAGAATGATTTGGCGAAGTTAAAAATATTTTTAAAGTTTTCTTTCTATTATCATAGAAATATTTATTTATATCAAATGGCAGGCGTCTTGATGGCTATCATTAGCCCTTTAATTGACTTCAGGCTTCACAGAGGGGAAGGAACATCGAATTGAAAAAAGTCGAGATGGGGGGTGGAACAGAGGAGTGTTTCAAAGATGTAAGAGACAAACACAAAGGTAGAAAAAAGTGAGGTGAATACTGTGGAAATATACAAATATGGCATAGAGTGAGGTGATGTTAGTTTAAAGTGAGAAATCAACTGCCAGTTAATAGACTTTTTTGCCGTATGAATATACGTTGCCCAGGGTGCACCACGTGGAGGTAATTCTATCACACACACCCATGAATAAATATAATTTGCCACATATTATACTTGGTTTTAGTTTAACTGTAATAAGTTAATGTTTAAAGTGTGGGAACTTGTGATTCAATTCTTGCGTGGAAAGACGTCGGCTCATAGGCCAAAAATAATACCAGAAAACTTTCCCCTGCAGATGATACGATAATTGCTCCAAAAAATGACCTGCAAGATTGAAAAATCTAGCCGAAGAACTTAAGTAAGGAAACTAATTTATGAAGCATATCTTGGTAGGGACATAATTATCTATTATCAATTGCATAAAAAGTTGCCGCCTAAACCTAAAAGGCAAAATCATAATTTTTGACAAGTTAAAATAAATGCATTAAATTCATAATTTCAAAATCGAAAGAACTCAATAGTACTCTTTACTATGTTAATATAAGAGAGATCATTGCACTGCACGAATTGTATAGCGCAATAATTAATATGCAATGGGTAAATGACATAAATATAAAAGTATTTCAAAAATTTGTAAAAATAAAAGACTCGATAAATGCTAATTATGTTAGTGGCTCAAATTATTGTACTCGTAATACGAAATTTTATACAAATCCGAAAATATGTATTTGTTTACATTGTTCAATCATTCTAATATTTCAGAGCGCTGAGCTTCAGGGTTGTCCTTTGCGTGTTTATTTCATGCCTGGTTTTGTGCAGGCAATTTCTCTTTTTTTATATTATTAGTTCATAATTGGGCTGCGTTATGGTTCCGCATTTAAAATTTTATTGTACAATCGCTCCATGCATTCCTTTTAAGTGATTTTGTTTGAACTCTCGTTATTACTTAATATTGAATTATTTCAGCCATTGATTATTTTATAATTTTTGCTTGGTTTTATCATTTTAAACGGCACTTCTTTTTATCTTTATTCTTTTTGATTTTATCTTGCATTATAAGTCAAAATGTTGCTGATCAAGATAAATCAAGAATTGGCCAAATGAAGTGGATAGATTACATTATTTGGTCCATTTTATTTTGCAAACTTTTAAGCATTTGCTTTCTCTAACATTTTACCAACGCCTTTTGTCTAATAGTTCATTTTTTCGATATTTTTGTTCTCTCCGCTTTTATCACTTGGCTTTATATTTATTGTCGCGGCTAGGATTAAGTTTTTCCATTTACAGAAATTTTTTATGGCTATTTATGTCTAAAATGCCGAGTTTCTATATTTTCTTTAGATTTCCCACCATGGATCAAAGTAAACCGGTGTTACTTAATTTTGCGGTAACTTCTTTTTTTAATTTCATTGGATTTTAAATTTAGGATATATATGAAAAGTCCCCCCATAACCTAACACTGACTTCGAGTAAAAAAGGAGATGGAAAGAAGGAGGAAGGAGATAGAGAAGGAAAAGATGAAATCTATCGTCCCCCACATCTGAATCCCGTCTTTTATGGTTAATTTTACAATTAGTCTATATTGTGGGTGACTTAACTCTGTTACGAAAGCAATTAGTTGCTCTTTTTTCGCCAATTTATCTTTTACGATGCTTACAATAGTAATCAAGTTAGACGTATCTCCTCATTCTCTTATGACGTGTCCCAGAGTTTGATTGGGACGAGAACAAAAATTCAGGCGAAAATTGAGTAGTAAGATGAATCAAACTTTAGATAATTTATAACAGGAGTTTTCGTTTTTTGGACCTGTACGTATTCTAGACATTTATTGATTCTTAGTGTTGTTTCATTGATACTATAGTGCTCATATTTTTTTGCAATAAAGTATGCTTCAATTTCAACATCACTACAAGTATCTATGGTACTTCAATTTGCTCTTGACGTTTAAATTTTAATATTTCTTTTCAACGATGTTTAACCATTGTGTTTAGAGGATAACTCTGCTCCGCAGAAGACAATTTCGCGTGAAAAGCGCAGGGCAATGAAACGTCTACTTGAAGATCCCGACATCATGGAGGAAGAAGATTTGCCGACTGAGATTTACGTAAGCTGTTTTCTTTTCACCATCTACTTTTTTGCGTTTAGTATGGAGCCGCTCATACAACGGCCAAATACCTCGAGAAAATGCGTGAAAGAGAGAAGTACGAGGAAGAGAATTTCACTCGATTGCCTCACACTAAACGTGATAAACTAATTCAGAAACAGCTTGAACGTGGTGAAGTGTCATTTGGTGGCATGAGGAAGGACTATATCAAAAAGATTCTCGAGAGTGTACGTCTCATCTCCTCTATCTTATCTTTTTTTACTTATAAATAGTAAGTAGCACGATCTTTTTCTTTTGTAGTCGGATGACGAGGAAGAGTTGGCCTTTATCAAAATGACGGTAAAATAATTATTCTAAAATTTTATTAACTACTTGGAATTTTAGAGTAGAAAGAAAAAGATGTCTAAGCGGAAGAAAGGCAGGAGGAAATTCAGAAAGGGGCGATGATCTTACAAGTCTTGTATTTTTAGTGTACATAGTTTATGTAAATCTTTACCAAAACTATCTTCTTCATTTTATGTTAAAGTGGGGAAATTTTGCTTTTGCTGCTCCGTTGATTATTTGCCCTGTTGAATTTTTTTCGTTGATAGTTGGTAGGAATTGGTCGGGTTTTATAAATTTACCGTGCTTTAAGGTTGCAATTGAAACCTTGATTTGTTGTGTGAATTCATTATTTGCTTATCACCGAAAGGCTATTTGTTCTGCTTCCAACAGTATCTGTTAGGATTTTCTTTTATTGTTCGTTTTAAATTCTTGTTTTAAGAATCGACTTTGAGTATGATTCGTAATGTGAATACGTGATTGAGTCTTTTTCCCTATTGGATGATTTGCTTGTGGTAAGTCACCGGAGCACTGTCATACCTTTTGAAAATATTTCTTGGGTTACATACTACTTAAGTTTTTTGTAGGCTGTTAGTTACATTGGTAAGATAGGTGTATGCAGTTTATAAATTAGCAAAGATTTGTGGAGTGGATTATTGTGCCAGCAGATTACGCCGTTGGAAGTCAGGTTCAGACAATTTTGCTTGATAGGGTTTCGGTTCTGGAAAAAAGGAGATCTGTTTCTTAAGTATATATACTTTTTACCAGGCCTGGGGCGCCGCCGGGATGAACCTCGGTGGTCCGGGGTACAGGCTTCAAACCTGTGGCCGATTAGCGTCGGAGCGGTTCGATTCCGCCTTCTCGGCGTTCGTATGTATCTTCATGCCAGGTCTGAACAAACAGTGTAGGCCACGTCATAGCCTAGTTGTCTGCGGGTTTATTCGCTAACTGACAATTAACCAGAGAGTGAATCGCCTAATGATACGTGAAATTGAGCTTACCTAGTGTTGATCAGTTGTCAGCGCCGGACTGCGTTACGTCACCATTAATTCATCAGATGTCATGAGTGGGTTTGTTTCTTCATTACAATGTTGTGTGATGTATATTAACAAGTGAAGGCTTTGTGTACTGCCGAGGTGAGATCCTTGGCAAGGAAAATGCTTTAGTTCTATTAATAGAAGTGTTAATTAGCAGTAGGTAATGTTTAGTTGATTTATATATTTAGCAAAAGTTATTATTGGTGATGTACACAGACTACATTTTATTACTTTAAAGTGTAGCGGATTGCTACGCTAGTAAGGCCTGACTGACTCAGAAATCTCTTGCAGATTCTCCGACATCTAGCTAGACTCCCAGAATCAGCTAAGCTATAGCCCAGCTATAAAGGAAGCAGACGTGTAGCAAGGAGCACGTTTATTCAGTAAGTATATTTTGGATAAAGTGTACACGCAGGGAGCTTAATCATGATCAGGATGGCGGATTAGGTTAAACAAACAGAGGTTAATGATCGGTCAATGTTTGTACGGTCGAACCTCCCAATCCTGGCGCGCAGGCATGCGATGACGTGTCCCACAAAAGCTATTCAAACAACTTTCATCACCAT
>UZAE01002137.1:0-10224 GCA_900617975.1 Rodentolepis nana
CCCCCCCCCTCTCGACTTTTTTCCTCTTTGCTGCTCCTTCCACTCTGTGATGCCTGAAGTCAATAAAAGGGCTGATGATAACTATCAAAACGCCTGCCATTTGATATAAATAAATAACTTTAATTTGCAAAATATCACAAATTTTCTAAATTTATTTTCCTTTGAGGTTTCAATATCTATTTGATGAAGATATTCTAAGTAAGGTAAAATTATTGAAAAGTGGATAGATTTTGATAGGAATTTAAAAGTGTTTTTCCTTAAAGTCTTTAGATGTGATAGTAACGAAACTGACAATACGATAACTATAGTTGGGTCATTATACTAATGTTGTCCACAGAATCAGGACAGGTAGAAAGATGTATGGAATTGTTAAGAAGCTAAACGCTACTAATCAATTGACAGTAAAGATGAAAATCAACATTAGTGGGCCAAAAAGAAACTATTTAGCAATTGCAAATTAGAATGAGAAGCAATAAAAAATTTCATATAAAATCATTATTCATTACAAAAAAACCTTATAGGTTTCGTTTCTAAGTTTCTTGACATGGAGAAATGCATTCAGAAGTAAGTAGATTATATGGGACCAGCTTTAATCACACCAAAAGTGATATATTTAGATTTTATGACTGTTTCACTGACAGAAAATAATAGGAAATGCTGTGCAATAATGGTTAAAGCACCTTTGTTTTGCATTTACAACCGGTTGTAAAACGACACTATTTCATGAACTTCTGATCTTATATAATATAACTATCATCGACTACCCTAGCATATACCGTTTCTACCAAAAGTAGATTCCTTTCATGAATGCTTAAGATCTTTCTAAGATGGGAAATTTTGGAACGTAAGCAAAGGAGTAGGGTAAATGTGAGGTAGAAAAGTTAGTCTCCAGGTTGAGCCATAAATGATATCTATACAAAATTGCATGTGTTAGGACAGATTTGAAGTGATTCATGGAATCAATCCTATGGTGTTATGATATCTATTCATGCCTATAAGAAAATACAAATAAATCTGTGGCTTGGAAGAGCTTTCGAGTAAATAAACTGATGAACAGGATCCTACTTTTACTGACACAAGATCACCCAGTAAATTTCCGGTTTCAAAATATAGAAATTGAACAAAGTGACTTCAAAGTTCTACTACTGAAAAGCCTTTGAACTCCTGAATTCATCATGTGTCCTTATTTGACCTAACGTTTAGGCTCATGCCAATTACATGCTAGAATACTATCTTATGATTAAGGCTAATACGACTATAGCCTTAAAATAAACAATTTTTCCTAGGATTGCTTTGATCTTCACCTTCATTATATCAAAGCAAAGCAATTGACTTATTTTTAGCGAAATATCTTTAGAATTTTAAAAAAAAGTTAAGAGTATGAGAAGAGAAGTTTGAGCATTAAAAGGCTGTGATGTGAAGAAAGCGAGAGTTGTAATTATCTAAAGGAAGTTTAACCAAATCTTCAGGTTCCATAATTGATATTCCGACAAATATTACGCATTGAGCAATCAAAGGATTGGAACTTACAATTTGAGTTCTAGAAAGTTGAGTTGTGTTGGACCAAACTCAATTTCTTAAGAATTATAAATTGTCCCACCTTAAGAAAGGGGACACGGACGAAATAGATCTTTAAATTCTCAACCTTTATCGTTAAGCTGATTTGTCCCAGAATTCAAAATGCTTCGAAGCTTCCACTTAAATAAAGAACATCTTTGGCTTTGCCGTGTTGCAGAATTATTTGTCTAAATGTCCACAATTGTTATGCAGAGAGACTGAACCGGAGAAAATGGGTACATTTTTTTGAGCTCAGTCAATGTACTTACAGTCATTATTATATTTTGAGAGCATAATAGGAGCTAAAATACTTTATCTGGGAATATATTTATACATATTAGTTATTTAACCGAAGAACTTGAACAAATTTCCACGCGCCATCATTCAACTGAAAGATTGCTAGCATTTTGTAGAATATGTGATCTTTGTAGTGAACTTGGCTGGTTTGATGCGATTTACCTTGTTCCCTACAACAATCGTCTCCTCAAAATCAAGTTTGCCCCTCATTAAAATAGGAGTATGTTTATTACCTTTTGTTTGGATTTTTTAACTCAGTATGTTAAACTTAATGAATAAATGCGATTTAAAGTACAATGCAGTCCTTTCTAAACAGCCCAAATAGAAAATGATTCTGTGTTAGAAGACAGATTAGTAATAATTTGTTTATTGAAGTACCATGTCGACACACTCAACCCTAAATATATGCTTCATTCATCAACTTTGCCGTCGAGTTTATTCATAAAACCAATTTTGAGTGGTCACCAAAACAATTAAAGATCAGATTTTGGAAATAGGTTAATCTGCACAATTTGAATCTCCGACTCTGAAATGGTTACTCTGTGCAACTGGACACATATGTAATTAAAGGGAGAGAGAGAGAGAGAGAGAGGGAGGGTTGGAGAGGAGGGAAGGGGGGGGAGTGAGTGAGTGAAACAGAGACTAAAGCATTGGGCGGATGGCCATCTTCACGACCAGTCAATTAGAGGGTAGTTTCGTATTCTTCTTAGCTAAGGCGTTTACCGAGTTTATCTTTGCGTGGCGCCAACCTTTATATTGCCAACCTCCATTCATTTCATTCATTCTTCCCCCTTGACTACAGCCTTCGCTTTCTTGATTAGTAATGTAACCTGTATGCATAAACTCCCCAATTTCGCCATTAATTTCTTGATTCACAACATCAAATGCCCAATTTGCGACATATTCAAAGAATAGGTAGCTTATTCCAATAACATTTGGTCGTATTCCTACAGGATTTGGACTAAAAAAATGGGGTACAATTTCAGGGACGCAATAGACTGGCTAATTTATTTTTTTGTGGGTAAAAGATTATCCCCTAGTGTACAGGATAAAACGAAGCCGATTTGGTTAACTAATTCAAAAAGATAGTTCAATCGATACTCTCAGTTTGGGGGCAAATATTATGCCTATTACGGCTCATGTCTAAATGTATTTTAGGTCATAATTAAATGCCAAAATCTTGATTAAATCCTCTTAATATGTCGAATATAATTTCATCATTTTGTAAAAATATGTTTAAATTGAAAATGTACGAGTTTTTTAATTGATTAGAACTGACGCATACATTACAATACTACGTTAAGGAAACAACATTTTTAAAATGATTCACCTTTTTAGGTTAATTATGTGACGTATATCATTAGCAACCTCACAAACGAATATAACTTGAAATAATGACTTCTTATTCATTTATTCAGAAATCGATTCTAGATTATCCTTACATGTTCCAACACACTCTTACGTCTAACCCTAGAAAGACAAGGTTGATGAATTTCAGGTTCATATTGGGAAACAACCCCCACATTAAAATATGTTTATGAACAGTCGCTCTGGTTAATCAATCGTCACCATGTGAGGGAGGAATTAAGAATTCAATCAAAGTAAATGATTATTTTGCCTCGATTTGACCATCTTATTGTCATGATATTTTTCACTGCTTACATGCTTTTGCATAGATAAAATTTGAAAATTGTATGAAAACCATGCAATTGCGGACAATTTGATAAAATTGAGCTTTGAGCTGCCTTAATAAGGTGGAAATTAAAAGTTCCAACATTTCACCTATGCACTAATATAGTTTGCCACTTTTAGCTAGAAAATGGACTGCTATTTAGGATTTACTAATGATACCCCCTATACTGGTAATGGATTCAAATAAATCTGTACATTGCTTTGTGCAGTAGTGTAGTAGTAGTAGTTATTATCTATTCCGAATGCATTAGCTCCTTACCTCTGAGCCAGATCTCGTTAAGTGAAATGTATCGGCCATGCATTTGGCAGGTAGAGAGAGAGAGGCCAATTTGTCACTTCGCCGAAGAGGGATGCAACCTGTTCCAACCCCTTTTTTTTCTACGATAAAATTTATGCTAAGTTGACTCAGTACTGTCGCCAAGAGCTGAGTTTTATGGCCCATTTCAAATGCAATCACGAGTGCGTCTGTATATGGTGATAAGTTGTAAATGACCAATAGTAATCAAAGCTTTCTCAATTACTTACTTGTAACCGTATATTTAATTAACACACTCTCCACCACTCTCTTCCCAGACAAATGGTCAGTGACAATGTCTGCCACTTTTCCCTTAACTAGATCAAATGACGAAATAAGCAATGTGATAAAGAGTGATGAGTTGAGGGACTTAAAGATTTGCACAAGAAAACACAGCACAAAAATGCTATCCTTGAGTCGGTTCTGGCCAAATTGCTCTCAAATACTAGCCTCAATAGGATAGAATGCTCATATTAGCATCATAAAAAGCAAAACTTAGAGAAAGATGACGGAAAACTCGAAAGTTAATTTTTCCATTTCATCTAATAAATGAACTATTGAAAGCTAATTTTGTTCCAACTAGTAACGTTACTACAACTTTTTGAAGCTTTTTCTAGATTTATCGGTAATTGCGTCTTTCCTCATTTCTAGCGGTTAATCTAAAATATGCACAATTGGAAAATTCATCAATGAACACCTCATAACGGTTTGATCAATTTAAAATCCAATCAACTCTTTAAATTTTTCCTCATTTGCAAATTTATTAAAGGTCCGATACGATGTAAATCAAGCTCGTTCAAATGCAAATACCTCAAATTTTTCGTAAAAAGCAAAGGAAACATCTCTTATAAGATCGTCAAAACAATTTTTAAATGAAGACATGGTGATAAACTCAATTTAAGTGCAAATAGGCATTCAGGAATTCGGATGATAGGCCAACCGTCTTTGTTCACCGTTTTCTCAAACAATTAATTAAGGAATTAAAAACTTGATTCTTTTTTAAAAATAATCACCACATGAATTTGTTAAAGATGAGATATTCCATTAAAATTCGAACTCAACTGTCAAATAGAAATTTACGAAAATTACAAATGAGTTTCATAATCTGAGCAAACGTAAAAGACATAAAGATATATATATATATATATATATATATATATAGCTAAACTCACCGCCAGGTAAAATCAGACAATAATGGTCATCACTCATAGGCCCATCACCAGCCGCATTGTAAGGACTAATTGACACGATGTAGGTGGCATTTGGAAGGAGGTCATCAAGTCGAATTTTTTGATTCGGAGTTCGTTTCGCTTGCCGAGCACTGAGTGGAAAGGCTTTTCGGGTAGTGTAGTAGACTTTGTAACCCTATTTGTAACAAAACACCAGACGCATTAGTGACCTAATTGCATTAACTAGAGGAATCTGTTTAAAACAGTGGACAATACGTTACTTGAATAGAGTAAATTAGGTTTGATCCGTGTTTTAATGAATTACTATAGAGAAATAATGAAGCAACTAACCAAAATTTTTCCATTTGTAAGTTGAGGAGCGTCCCAGCTTATTTCCAGGGATGTTGGACCGCTGACTCGCATTCGAATATCCTGCGGAGGCTCTCCAGGAGCTAAAGTAAGCAAATTCTACCTTAGATTATCTAATATTTGCGCAAGAAGCAATCATTTATGTATTGGTATATTGTAAAATTCTTGCTATGACTTTACATCACGCCTAATTATAGCTCTTCTCAACAGAGGCCCATCAAAACTTTCCATTTTTTGCCTCTCGAATTACGAATCTTTTTCCGCTTCTATCTACAACTCGCCCTTCATTCATTCCTTATTTTAGCAGGCTTTAATGATGTTCCCAGAAATAGGTAAGTCTACTTAAAGAAAATCATAATAATTACGGTTATTTCTTTAAATTAAATGTAAAAAAATTCTCAATTATGAAAGGTTTACTGCCTACAGTAGAAATCGAAGAGCATGTATATGGAAGTGTTGGAATATAAGTTTGAGGGGAAGAAATAGATTACCCACAAGTAGGCTTGGACTTGTGACAATGTATTAATTTTGTTCATTTCCAGTCCAGTGAGCTGTTTCGGCAGCAGCAAATCAGTACTTCACTGCATTGCATTGGGGCGATCTGTCCATCGCGGTTTTAAATAGATGTCAGAGGAGAAGCGAAGCGTAGTCAACTTCTTCTCCTCCTCCTCCTCCTCCGCCTCCTCTTTAACCTTCGCAGTCGCATTTTAGAGAAAAGCTGGACTCATTTTCCCATAACAGAATATATATGTAACTGTGATTGTGGCTAATCAATACCGTTTATATACTTGGTTAAGGTTAGAACCCCTGAAAAATGCCTTTTAAAGTTACTTTCCTCATATTTATTTCATGGTATATACAGTATTTTTCACAAACAAAATTTGATCACACAAAATAAGTGGATAGAATTCACAAAGTGTATTGTGCCTTGCTAATGAAATACGCTCCCACTGTCCCAAAATGCAAATTAACGTAAATTTTTATACAATCGGCAGCATGGCGGTTTACTTAACCGAATGAAATCTCTGCAGATTTTACTTCTGAAATATGGAAAAGGAATTTACTCGAATCCAATTCTGTTTTATTAACTGCAAATCGTTCTTTGTTTTTAAAAGTACTTCGTTTGCAATTTTCTCTGATATATCAACTCAACTTTCATAAATCTCTCGACAAGGGCCCATATAATTCCAGTGATAACATGCGTTCAGATTACCATCAAAATATTATTGCTCTTTAGTAGTTGTCATAATTTTGATTCAATTACATATAACTGTGTAAATATTGACTATTAATAATTTATTGAGTGAAATTCAACTGCGAAGCTTTCAGTTTTACCAGGATTTCTGCTAATCAACGTAGAGAATCTGTACCATCTCCTACCATTATTAAAACGTTTGAGCCGACTTGTACGCAGTTAGCAGTTAAAATCGATGAGTTGAAGTCATACAGCCATAACTAGTTTTGTATTAATATTTAATTTGTATATTGTCACTCAGGCTCCGTTTGCAAACCCCCCCCCCCCTCACCCATATTCTTTGAATGTGCTTAGCAACAAATATAAGAAACCTTCTTAGACTTTGTTAAGCCATAATTTGTATCTGAATGCGAGGATGTTTAAAAGAATATGGTGCAAATATCTTTGCCTAATTACGTAAAATATTGTGCCCGGAGAAAAGTAAAAGAGAACATCTTCCAAATGAAATGTGAACTAAGGCAATGTTTACCAAAGTCTGAGCCACAAAATAAATCCACATAATAACTTTTCTGAGACAATTAAATAGGACAAAACCCCACATTTCTATGAGAATATTTCATGAGCTGAGGAACAAACAGTTTTCGTAAGCTATCCCGTGAATGCTGCTGGAATTAATTGAAATACGATAATTATACTAAAGGCATGCAATTTGATCATTACAAGCCAATTGCCTTTAAATCTCAATTGCCATTTACTGGCGTGATAAATTTCATTCACAAAAGCTGTAGCTATTCGAACTCAGTCTATAAATCAATTCAGTAACTGGTAATAGCATAGGAGCTACTTTTTAGCTAACTGAACGCATTTAGTAAATAGGGCTTAAAGCTGCACTTGTTAAGTGGCGGTTACCTTGGTTTTTTAACTTTGCTTACTGAACTGAGGCTGCCGGAATTATTAATGAATCCAACATTCAGAAATCCTGCTACCCTGACTTGTCAGCACCTCTTACACACAATACTAGCTTCATCTGCTTTTAGAGTCAAGCAATATCTCGTGAAATCGGATAAGCAACTCATCGGCAGAGTTGCTAATAGCTGAACGCGAATCAAAAGATTGCGTTATTTGAACACATTTCCCAATGTGATAATTATTTGCCATATATGGGAGTCAATAGTATGACACGGCCGGAAATTACAAAATGTTAAGGAAAGGTGTAGTTTAAAGTTGATTTAATGTGGGTGTGCCCTGGAATCCTTTAAACCTTACAACATTTTCTGTGGCTTTTGATTACGACAAAAAAAAATAGAAGGAAAATGACAAAGTCCATAGCTTCTGGTAGGATTTATCACGAACTGTACTATACAGGTTAAATCAGATCAAATAATAGCTAGATTAAAGAATATCTGCATAGATATACCTGTTTAGCCATTTCGCAAAAGAAGGATACACCATTTACCTTAAACTTCCGAACTCCATAATAATTTATGAAGCTTTCTACAAAAATGTAAAGAGGTTTTAATGAATTGAAATCTGTTAAGGCCTCACAGATGTGCCATAGGATAGTGACTCTGCAAAGAACATGAAAAAGAGGCGAGTATCTGAAGATATAACTGAGCACCTCAACAATACTGCCTGGTTTTGTACGCAAAAGATAGGTGAACGGTTAATCCCACAAAGATATTAGTACAAATCCAAGTACTTTAAGTATTGCTTATCATAGACCGTCAACATTATTGGCTTCCTCAATCTTTCATTCAAGCTTCTAGGTGACGCCTTTCATCGCCCACTAATAAAGAATGTATTAAAGACGCACTGATTTTAAAATATTTCAGTTAAAGTTGACAGCCATAATGCAACTTATCATCACTGTAGAATGGGCTATTCCTAGACGTTTGGCCATTGTATTAGGGAAGTTATGCGAAATGAACAGAGATTAATTTGACGGATATGGAAGGTAAAAATGCAAAATATTGCTTCGCATGCTCATAAATAGTGCTAAATCTGATATCACCACGCAACTCCAGAGAAATATTGGTTATTTAAATCTGTTGATTTAGAAATTTGACTGTTGCAGATTATTTGAAAAGAAATTTACTCAATAGATTGAACAACATATATTAAATACGAATGTATATTCTTCAACATAAAAGCAATATATAAATTAAATATGAAACAAATAAGTAAAACGAGTAGTTTTAACGTAAACGACCTCATTTTCAGTAATTTAAACTTACGAATTTCAGCAGTTTGGAAGTCCATTTCATCGCTTGGCAACGAAAGTCCAACTTTTCGATTTACAGCTTGGACTGTCGCTTTGTACGTCGTATAGGGAGAGAGGTCAGTAACATTATATGTGACAATTTGGGAGTCGTCACTGAGAGAGGTAGGAAAGCCCTTGGTAACGATATCCGTGATCTGTCTTCGAAGTTCCATCAACGATCCAACTCGTTTCTCCTTTGATTCCACAGTTAGCGTGTAGGATTCAATCTCGCTAACTTTGTGAGCTTTCCATCGAAGGACTGCAAATGTCCCTCCAACAGGCCTCGCATCAATCCACGTTGGTGGATCTGGAAGCGCTATAAATTGAAACGCAGGTACTTAATAAAAAGGTGAAAAGATTATTTCCATCAAAACTAAAGGCGTTCCTATTACCCATATCCTTTTGATATAGGGGTTCTGTAAATATATCGGTTCTTATTTAATATTTTTCGCCTTAATAGCAGAATATTACGAGCTGGTTACATCGACACAAGACCAACGCTAAATTAGCCAAAGTGAAAGATACCTGACAACCTACAATTCTCGATACAAGTTATCCCGCCTGGAAATGCTCCAGAGAATCACAACAACAGCAATTCCTCACGCCTGATTAGATATGATTACTTCAAAACTAACTGATTTTGGCAAAGTGATATTTAGTTTTACAAAGTTTACTCAAGGCTTTCTCGAAGTTTCTACGGCTCAACTTTTATACATCACCCACTTAATCTCATCTTTTATTGATAACAAGTGGGTAAAGAAGTTTCATAAACAGTGCTTCGTTCTCTCGAAATGGAGGAAATCAACCAATTTAATTCCCTTCATATCAAAATTTATGGCTGCTATTCTTAATTTAGAAATATTTCAGAGATTCCTTCACTGATCTAGATAGCATCTACTGTCTCACTTTATCCAGATTTGAGCAGAAATTTTGTCACAAGAATTTGCATTTCACAGGTATTATCGTGTCATTTAATCACAGGTAAGTTAACGTGCCGATATTTCTCTAATTTACTGTGACAGCAGTACCTTAAAGTAGTGAATTTTGGCTCTTGCATTTTGCAAATGCACTCCTTATAACGGTAATGTCTTTCATTTAAGGTTGGAAATTTTTTTAATAATGTCTGAAATATAGTTGTTTTTTTATAAATTCCTATTTCTATGGACAACTTTAAGGCCATTTTATATCTTTGAAATATATGCCAGGAATTTCGTTAATTTTCAGAAGAAAATGAATGTTTCTTTTTTACTTTTATTAAGAAATTTTATTATGGAAGAACCCGATAAGTGAGAACAGTATTCATTTCATTTCCAACTTCAAATAACTTAAGATCATTCAAAAATTAAAGTATTGTAACAAATGGCAGGCGTTTTGATAGTTATCATTAGCC
>UZAE01002138.1:0-10223 GCA_900617975.1 Rodentolepis nana
TGCCGTAAGCGACACACTATTTCAATGCTACTTTGTTAACTTCTTATCTTCCAGCTGTTTTGGACTATTTCTGTTTTTTTAATGAATCAAAATTTTGTTGGTGTTTAGGATTACCAATTTATTTATTTTTAACAAATGGCAGGCGTTTTGACAGTTATCATTATCCCTTTAGTTAACTTTAGACTTCACAGAGTAGAGGAGGAAAATCAAAGTGAGAAAAATTGGAGAGGGTAGCAGAAGAGTGATTCACAGATATAAAAGAGACAGACAAAGGTGGAGGAAAATATGGAGTGAATACCGTGGAAGGGGTCAAATATGACATATAGTGAGATGATGGTAGTTTAAAGTGAGAAATCAACTGCCGGTTAATATACTTTTTTTGCCGTATGATTATACGTTGCCCAGGGTGCACCACGAGGAGATAAGTCTATCGCACACCACAGGATTACCAATAAAAATAATTATTTAAATAGAAAATAATGCTCATAGAGAAAGCCTTCTGAAGTCAAGGTAAACTCATCTTATTCACAGCCCAAATTGTCCTATTGCCGAACGTGAGAATTAGTCGTTTGATCCCTCTAAGGAGTTTGAAACCTTTTTCGGCCTCTTCTATACTAGTTGAAATTTTGCCACAAATGAGACGTGTAATTAATTTTTTTCATTAAATAAAAATCCCGTGTTGCCTAAATTGTCCGTGATTTACATAATAATTTGCTTATTAAACTATACCCAAACCAAGAAATTGAAAGAGTGTGTTTGCATAAAATAGTTGGAGAACTAAATTAGATTAGGGTCAGCCAATCAAATCAAAGTTTTGTGTAAAATGTAATTTTGAATTTTCACTGCTATTGGGGTGTTAACAACCATCTTTAATTAATTAATCTGAATCGCTGAGAAGTACTAGCAATTAGGATAGACAATATTTATTACCACCATTGCTTTTAGTTAATATGCTGTCCAAAAAATGTTTGCTTAACCTGTGCTGAGCTGTGTAGCCATTTATTGCGATAAAAGTCAGTGATTAGTTGCATAATATATATACCATAAGGAGGAAACTCAGAACAGACGGCAGTGTTGACTGGAATCAACTAAAATTAAAAATAATTATGACAAAATGAATCTGTCGCATGAATGAAGTGAAAAAAACAAAAAAATACTTTGTTCAGGCTATATAAGTTTATTGCCTAAGGCAGAGTCTACTTTGTCTTGGTAATTAAAAACGACCATAACGACGATAAAGTAAGAAATGAGTACACGAAATGGAGAGGGAGATATGGAGGAGAGAGGTTTATTACATAAGGCACTGGCTATTCACGGAGTAGATTGGACTAGCTTACAGGTAGGCAGCCTGCCGATGCCAGGAGAAATAGCATCTGAGACAAAGTACAACTGCTCTCATTAACTATTGATATTAAATTTCTCTTTACACTTTACATGGTAAATGAATATTTATAGCACGGTTCAGTCCAAAAACTTCGAACTTGTTAAACGGGTGCTTATTTAACATTAATAATTGAACGAATTGGTAAAATGGACATCGAAGATTTCTACCTTGAAACCTTAACTGATCATGCAGTTAAACTTCAAACAAATCAATTGATATAAAGAAATTATTCATCGAAGTTTGCCATTTTCAAAAACCATTGAAAAAGGAAGGAAAAGTGAACGCCTGACAATAAATTATGAAGAAAAAAATTTCCAGATTCTCCCAATCACATTTTACTACTTTTGCACATGTGAGTTGCTTTCATACCATCGCCTAGTGCACTCTTTTAGAACAAACCGATCCTTTGTCCACTTCGTAGCTTTGTTTGTGTCATCTTTTGGTTTAGTGGAAATCTGTAGGGGGGATGGCGAAATGTTTCGTGGACAATTAGCACAAGTAGACAGTGTTGTCTAGTGTTCTGGAGTGCTATATCTTCGTTCTCTCTCTAAATTCTCCATCTACGTTTAAATGTATTCACCTACCAAATTTATACAAGTTTTACCAATCAGAACAATAAACACCTCTTTTCCTTCTACTCAAACTAGCTTCTTTAATGGTATTAACCTTACTATAAGCTAGAACTCCAACAACCTGGAAATGAGAGTGATACCGTAGTCAATGCTTTTGAAAATGGTAAACTTCGATGAATAATTTCTTTGTATCTCCTAATGATTTGAAAGTGAAATTGAAATGTGAAATTGTCCAAATGAAAATTCCTTATCAGCTTCCAAAATAAGTTCATTTTCAAATGAAAGAGTGAAAATGTGAATGTGGGACTATGTGATCAGTTAAGGTTTCAAGGTAGAAATCTTTGAAATCTATTTTACCAATTCGTTCAATTATTAATGTTAAATAAGCACCCGCTTAACAAATTCAAAGTTTGTGGACTGAACTGTGCTACAAATATTCATTTACCAGTGTAAAGCGTAAAGACGAATTTAATAGCAATAGTCAATGAGAGCAATTGTACTTTGTCTCAGATGCTATTTCTCCTGGCATCGGCAGGCTGCCTACCTGTAATCTAGTCCAATCTACTCCGTGAATAGCCAGTGCCTTATGTAATAAACCTCTCTCCTCCATATCTCCCTCTCCATTTCGTGTACTCATTTCTTACTTTATCGTCATTATGGTCGTTTTTTATCACCAAGACAAAGCAGACTGTGCCTAAGGCATTAATCTTGATAAAATGAATTTGTTGTGACACTGATAATTTGAAACGCCGGCTAAGCTTGTATTCTCAAAAAAAATTAATGTGCAACCGTGCATATACTTAAAGATTGTCTCCACTTTAATGCCATTAAATGGAGATAAATCTTGGGCAGATTCATTAACGGACTTGAAGCTTGAATGCTTTTATTTTGTTAAAGTTTACTTTGCTTGGGTTTGTTTGTATTTATAATGTTACCTGAGGCTATGTCATCTGACAGCATCGTAGTGACCACATGCTTTGTTAATCAGAGGAGCTAACACTGTCATTCGATGTAACATCTTTTCACGTTTTAATAGCTATGTGCTCAGTGCTGAAATTCATGTCTCCTCCATCTGGTACAACTTTTTATTTTCTAACTACATCACACTTAATCCGATATTTGTCTCTACTTCTACTTCAAAACTATCGAAAACCTATTCAGACCTCTCTCCTGCTTTCGAGGATTGTACCATTCTCTCCTTCAAAGCCTATTTGTTACTCCCAATTTTATTACTGCTCTTATTATCTACAACCGGTGATGCATTAGTTTGAGTTCACAACGCCATCATCCTCGGAAACTTGGTAGGAGGAAGAGGGTTGAAAATGAGTAATAACAGACTTTGCTGCCTTTCTCCAAATCACATTATTAGAAACTTTGATCTATCTTTAATAACTTTATTATTAAATCAATATATTTACAAAGATAGAATTGTATTATGGCAAAATCAAACAGGAATGGTAAAAAGATGGCTTTGCTCTTTTGTTGGGTTAAACAAATCCCTCCAAAATGATTAAACTAAGAAAAATACTTTTCTTTCAAAATAAAACACTAAAAATTAAAATAAAACTTCAAAAATATAATTTTCTCGAAATTGTGGATCCTCTTTAAATAAAGTGGCATCCGTTCCCAAATTAATATCTCCTATCACCGAGGGCCTAATCTGATTGGCTCGCTAACTGTCCAATTAGATAACTAAATTGCCTGCTTTAAGGAGTTAGAGCAATTGCAATTTCAATTTTGGTAAAAAAAGATGTCTGAAGATGTGGTCGACTTAAACATTGGTGGATGCTTCTACTCAGCTCAGCTATCGACACTTAATTCAATAAGTGGTTCTAGGCTCGCCGACTGGTTCAGCAAATCACCCACGGAAAAATTACCTCAAGATAAAAACGGACGCATTTTCATCGACAGAAATGGCGAAATCTTCTCATTCATTCTAGACTATCTGCGTAATTCAAAATCTGTTGTTCTCCCACATACTTCAGTAGATTTGGAACGCCTGAGAATAGAAGCCGAGTTTTATAAGCTTCCAAACTTAGTTTCGGATATTCAAGAGGCCAAGAAGTCGTTATCAAGTACAATCACACTTAGTTACAGAGGACATGTTCCGAATGGACGAGAGAATCTTGTTGACGTCCGCTTTCGTAAGATCACTCGTATACTTGTATCGGGAAAAAGCTCAGTTTGTCGTGAAGTCTTCGGAGAGACTCTAAATGAAAGTAGAGCTCCAGATTGCGGACCTGAAGATAATCGATACTCCAGTCGATACTATTTAACTCACAACACCCTAGAAATGGCTTTCGATAAACTTCTTGAATCTGGATTCTCTTTAGCTGGCTGCTGTGGTGAGACAGCGGTCGTGTCAGGAACTCCAAGAACTAAGACTTTAGGCGATTACGATGACAGTAAAAGTCAATTCTTCCATGAATTTTACTTCGTTCGCTGCAAGTAATGAGAATCTTCAATGACATTCCTTCATGGTGGAGTTTATGCTGAACTTTCCTTGTATCAATTTATTTTCTTTTTGCCTATAAAAGAGATCTGTGTTTTACTTTTGTTCGGCCTTTTTGGTCAGACTTTCAATCGGGGTTTATTTGATTTTAGAAGTTGGCTGGCTAACGAATGAAAGGACAGCCCTGCTAAATAACCCTTGGCCTCATATTACTTGTCATATGGGTTTACATTAGCATAATTTTCAGGTCATAAAAAATTGTCATTGGCTAGTTTGGCTTTATAATTGTGATAACTGAAGGAAGCATTTTTCTGCGAGCCCTTTCAATGCGCAGTAAATTTTATTTCATCAAATGTCAAATTTACAGCAAAGATAGAGCCCCAAAAAATCAAGTGGCAATGTAATTATTAATATTTATGAGAGTTAATCTCCCATTGTTTTGGGCAGTTTTATTGTGCTATTTTTGATTAATTTACAGAACGAAGGTGCACTAATTAATTGCATTTTACTCGATTTCCTTTAGTCAACTTTTGAAAATACCATTCTGTGTATAAAATAAAAATGTGTCCAATTGTTCTAAAATCTAAATTAGTGTAATAAGTGCTACGTTGTATTGCTAAATGCATGGTTGCATTATTTTTGGAAATTATATCGATTCAAAGACAATAATACTTTTTACTAAAAATTATCCAATTCAACAATATTGCTTCTTTTCAATCATAATTACTTTCAAATCTTCTGTATTTTACCAGTTATTCGACCAGATCGTGTTAAAATCAAAAGAAGAGTAAGAACCAGGGGAATATTTTTATTAAACTGTTCGATGATTGCCCAAATTTAGTATATTGGCTTTAATTCAGTAAAAAAAATATGTCAGTATTATTTCTACCCAAGATACTACAGTTAGTCACGAATAAAAATTTAATTCATTTTACCATTAAGCTAAATATTACTTCGTTTCAGTTAAACGTCTCGTTTCCGGAATTTGAAAGATAAATTTCATGGGAATCAAAGAAATCTCCCTGTTTCCTTTTGAAATTCCATTTTTTGGGGCAAAATGCTCATTTTTGGGAATTTAATTAGGCTATTGCGTAAAGTGTCTTCCGCACAATTTTACGAAAGAAGTTTAAATAATTTTCCATTTTTTTGATGTTAGATTTGTTAATTATCAATAAATTTGCAATATGCATTAATTTAGATGGAGGCAAAATCATTCATTCCAGAAAAAATAATGTAAGTAGTATTACTGATGCTTTATTAATTTGATTTAAAAAAACTTTCCGTGCATAAGTCTTAAATATTATTATATCATGCATATGCTGTTTGGTTGTTTGCTGTTCAAGCAAGCAGCAGAAATTGCAATATTTAAATAGAAATGTGAAATTTAAAAGAAGGATTTTGAAATTTTTCATAGACTGCAACCAGAAGACTATTTCATGGAATTAAGCAAATTTAATGCTCCAACGATAGAGTTACTGTCCTTCTGACCCCCTTCGAGTTCCTTTAACCACCCCGTCACAGCAATTTTGATGTTAAATTCAAACATGAGTCTCTTCCAATGACCATTTGATGAAGGAGGAGTTTGAAATTAAGAATGAAAATTATATCCATGATCTTTTACTAACAAGAAGTTGTAATAGAGGAGCGCCTTCAGTGTATTTGTATGACCTTGACCATGGTGAAAATTTATTTGCATTAACTGAAGATGTTCCATTTTCTGATTTATTTGTTTCATTAAAATTTTATTGAACGGTCTTAGGTGTACATGAAGTCCCGCTGGATCCAACTTGGGACACTACGGTTAAGTACCATTACTTTTGAAACTGAAAATGCAAGAAAAATAACCTATTCCTAAATCTTCTGTTTTTTATCAACATTGCCCAGCTGATGAAAGGAAATAAATGATTGATGCTGTAAAATGGCAATTGATTGATTTAGGAGAGGATTTTTATGCCAAAAGTTGAGGTTAAATCAATAAAATCGATATTAAATCCAAATTCATCCAACTGGCATGATCATTAAATTTTACGGATAAATATCGTAAATCCAATAAAGGATACAGGGGGCAAATAAGAAATGGTAATTTCGGACAGTTAAAAGTAAACGCGTTTGAAAAATCGTTTTTTTTCTTTATGTCTTCTCCGTGTCACGGATTCATTGCACATTGCCTATTCTGAGATACTTTCACTGACTAAAGCAGAATACAATCTCTTTACAATGGAAAATTATGCAATTTAATTGAATTATTCGAATTTAATGCACATTTTTTGTTAACCTTAGGACTTAGTAAAGGTAAGAAAGGCGAAATAACTCAAAATATTCCTCTAATAAATTGCAAGCTTGAAAGGAATACTAATTAGGCAGAGTGAAAAAACAAAGAGAAGACTAAAACAAATTGACTCAAGGTCACAAAGATATGGATTTGTGTTCTGCATTTTCCTTTTGGTACGTTTGTAGTTAGGCAAGACAAATGTGCATTCGGTAAGGAGGTGGATTAATTAGCAAGTCACTATTATTTTATGAGATTTTAATTCTAATTTGTGGATTTCTCTCGGTATAACTTCTATTGAATCTGAGTAAGTTTCAACGGATAAGATTTATGGAGGAGAAATATCTGTTTTTAAGGTAAATCACTATTTCTGCAAAGCAAAAGAAATGAGATTTATAGTAAGATTTTGATACACAGATGGAAAAAGTTTTCACCTGAAAAAGATTAATTATCAGATAATATTTTCCTGAAAGTTAAGCTTTAAAACGTAACTAAAAGGAAAGAGTATTAATGTAAAATTCAATTTAATTGCCTTAGCAAGAGTAAATGTAATGAAAGATTACTGATATGCTATATTTTGTGACAATGCTGAGTTCTACAACTAAATTTTACACATTTTTCAAGAATCATGAATAAATTGAAATCAAGATAATATCACCCTTTAATTCACATCCTAAGATCCATTGGATTACTTAAAAAGCCCACTAGTCGCACTAAGTGCCTCCAAAAATAACCGATGAATTTTTAATGTTAGAAGAAGTTGACATCGCTGAGTTGTTATATCAAGAGACAACATTTGAGTTGAATATTTCTATGCTAAAAATAGGAGTCTATGATTTATTTTCTGCTTTCTGTGCTTTGTGAAGCATTGAGATGGCGGTGTTTGATAGCTCTTAAAGCGGCATTTAATCGACGAGGAGACAATGGATATGAATTGCGACTCAAGCGTGCAAGTGTCGTCAAATCTTATTTTATGGAGAAAAAGAAAGTTCATTCAACTATTAGATGTTAATGCCGACAGACATTGCTTCTTAGGTGGACAAATAGACTAAAATGTGTTTGTAGAGGAGTTGGTATAAAGTTGATGCTTATTGAAATGACTGCAAACTTGGTTCCCCTTGAGAATTGGCATTGAAGACAAACATACTTGTCAGTAGTCAAAATAATGCACGGTTTATCGATCTATTTGAGGAGACAGTGCAATTCTTTCACAAGTAACTGGAGAAGAAAGGAAGTGAATTCCGAATTTTTCCTTCCCAAAGTTGCTGGTAGAGCTTATTTTCATTTTTTATTGCCATGTAAATTTTGTGACAGAATTCGCTAAAATTACATTCCAATTATGAGGGATCTCGGTGAAATTAGGCTATATATTGGACAAGTATCGGAGTAGATATAGCATATGATCATATAATGCGATATATATATATATGTAGGCATACATAATATTTATATTTAAAATGGGGGTGTGCGATAGACTTACCTCCACGTGGTGCACCCTGGGCAACGTATACTCATACGGCAAAAAGTCTTTTAACCGACAGTTCACTTCAAACTACCATGACCCCACTGTATGACATATTCGACCCCTACCACAGTACTCATCTAGCCTTTTCTCTGCCTTTGTGTCTGTCTCTTTTACATCTTTGAAGCACCCTTCTATCTCTTTAAGATCTGTGAATCACTCTCCTGTTCCCCCTCCCTCTCGATTTTTTTTCACTTTGATGTTCCTTCCCATCTGTGAAGCCTGAAGTCAACTAAAGGGCTAATGATAACTATCAAAACGCCTCCCATTTGATATAAATAAATAAATATTTAAAATAAAAGCGAGTTCAAATATGTTAAAAGCAACCAGGTATCATGAGAAATATGAAGCAAACGGTGTAATAACAATAAAATTGAGAGTACTATCATTGTTTAATCATTGAGACTTCATCCACTTCTTCTTCCGCAAATCAAACAAAGTTGAACTATAAGCTAACGAATGAAAACCTTCATTTCTAAGATCCACCCATTTATCTTGAGTTCGAAAAGCTCCATGTTTGATGTCAATAAGAGAAAGAACAATATTTACAAAAAAATACTTACGATTTCACTTGGTACAATTGCACTTAATGTTTGGTACTCTCTATCGATCTAACATTTCAATCTAATGGAAAAATATTTGAATGCTATTTTGAATAGCATAAATGTAAAAAACGCATATAATTTGAATTTTTGTTGGAATACAAGCCTTGAAAAGCAACTACATAGGCATGGTTAGCAAGGATAAATTAAAAAATCTTGGCATTTAAATATAACATGTAAGAAAGAAAACATATTAAATCCATGCCATGTTGGAATTTCGTAGGAAATTTGAACAAAGCCAATGTGCGTTTAAAAATGCATGTACTGAATTAGGAGTTTAAAGAATATTAAACTGATTTTAGATTCATAAATAAAATCGCATTTGTAAAGTAATCAATAGAGAAGCATATATTAATGAGAAATGGCATTGAGATCCACACAGACACACAGAGAAAGAGTAACTCCTAACTTCGTAATATTTGAATAATTCAAACAAAAGAAAATTATAATTGAGGGGAAATTAATGCGTCTTGAATTAATGAGGTAAAAAAATGCATTTAAAGTGTCCGCTGAAAGTTAAAATATCACCGCCTCAGCAGCTAAGGCACACCATATTTACACAAGAATAACAGCGAATTCGAAGGCCAAAATTATTGTAAAAGTAATTACATTTTATTCACTACATTTTTAATACTTACTTTATTTACCCTAGCCCATTGCTGCAACCTTTGAGTACAAACATTTCGTTTTTTATGTTTCGATCCTTTTAAATAATAAATGGTTTATTTTGATGACTAGCTCAAGGTTTAGGCATAAAATGAAGGTAAAAGTAAAAGTCATTTTATTGCTATTTACTGTAATTCTGGGAAATAATCCTAAAATATCCAAAAATAGCTGTTGATGGGAAGGAGTAGACAAATTGAGTTAATTTAATATTAATGCGGCCAAATGCTTGGCATAAAACTCGCATTAAATATAATTTATGAGTTTAAATAGCAGTCATGAATAATTATTTAAATGGCCTGCAAAACATAATGAAAAAAATAAACTTTTAAAGACGGAACAAATTCCATTTTTTTAAATGAAAGATATTTAAAATATAATCTTTTATTTCATTTTTCGTTTCCTAAATTTCGGCATCTGGGTGTAATTATGGCGGAGGTGAAAAGAATGAGGGTGTGATTTTGATGCCCAATCCAATCCATAACCCTTTAACGCCCGATTTTTTTTTGGAAAATACACCCAACTGCACTCACGCGTGTCTCACAGCAAGCTGACGCCGTCGACATGATCAGTTTTGGTGGCATCAGGCGAAGGCTATAGACACGTATAAACATGCCCTAAACGGCAATATCACCTTCTGTTACGAGTCTAGTACCAATGGAGCTTACTTTGAATGAGGATCGTTCAGTCCTAAGGACGTCTGTAGCGGATTGCTACCTTAGTAAAGCCTAACTGACTCAGAAATCTCTATGGCAGATT
>UZAE01002139.1:0-10219 GCA_900617975.1 Rodentolepis nana
GACTTACCTCCACGTGGTGCACCCTGGGCAACGTATACCCATACGGCAAAAAAGTCTATTAACCGGCAGTTGACTTCTGGCTTCAAACTACCACGACCCCCCTGGTTGTCATATTCGACCCCTTCCATTGTACTCACCTTACCTTTTTCTCTACCTTTGTGTCTGTCTGCCTCTTTTACATCTGTGAATCGCACTTCTCTTCCCCACCCCTCGACTTTCTGCTACTTTGATGAACCTCCTCTCTGTGAAGCCCGAAGTCAGCTAAAGGGCTAATGATAAGTGTCATAAAGCCCGCCATTTGAAATAAAATAAATATTTTGCCCATTCGAGCTAAACTCTGAAATTAAGATGACGAGACATATTATTATTCCTAAGCACGAAAAAATGATTCAATCAATGACCTTTTCTCAAGCATCTAGTTTTTTCCACGTTAAAACAATAAGTTCATGATTTTTTTAAGTAAAATACTTCCCGCAGCAAAAGCGTTCAACGGGGAGGGTGATTTAATCAGTAACTCTTCATGTTCGGAAGCAAACACTGTGGTAGAATAGGTGCGTTCCAATTAATGACACTTCAGTTCTATCTGTTTGTTCAGTTCCAATTAGTAGTTTCCTTAAACATCCTAATCACATTCAAAGTCGACGTATTTTACTATTTTCACCTACTCCGTTATGTCTATTTGTCAAAGAAAATTCGACCTTGAGTTGCCAAGTTTTCTCAAGACTCCGAATGTCGACATTAACGACCCCAGCTTTACAGGATTTAATGATTAAGAATTTGCTTCATCACAGAAATAGCAGCACATCCAAGGGAGTATTGAGACAAATATCGTTATGTATTGCCGCAACAAAACATTTCACAAAGTACAAGGAATAATTGTGATACCTGAGCACAAAGGAAAGTGAAATATTGGCGGAAATAGGAAGACTAAAACTACGTTAATATCAATAATAGATGGATGTTACTGGAAAAATTAAAATTAAATCTAAATAGAAAGATATTTAACAGAAACCTTGGTGAAGATACCTCTTGTCTATGACTGCAGGCATATTGAGAGATAGGTTAAAAGGCTCGTGACTAGGTGCGTTAACCCGAAATTGAATATCAAGCACGCGTTACACGTCAGTTACAACTGAATAGCGATAGACAGGTCATCAGGGCATGAAATCACGGTAAACTACAACCTGAATAAGACTGGTTCTCTTAATTCCGGCATTTTTCACACAAAGAGATTAGTGGAAAGGCCTTATTACCGGTAATGAAGATATTCCAAAAGACTTTAACCAATAAATCTTTATGCTGCCACTATGCAGAGATTACCTATGACGACACCGGAAAAATCTTGAAATTAATTAATTCATGTGACTTTCCAACAACCTACGTACTTAATATATGGAACCGGGTTTACAATCACCAACTTGTCACTAATTGTTTCCAAACACACATGTATGATGAAAGCTTGATCTGCAACAGGGACAACATCAAGAATGAAAACATATTTCTCAATAAAATTTTAAATCACAGGTCGAACTCGGCACCTAAGCTCAATGTTAGTAAAGACAATAGAAAAAACCCACGTCTAACAACGAATGGAGTAAACAAAGTGAATGTCAAATTGTGGACAATCCAGTGATTTGAGAAACAACAATCAAGAACAACAAGTCTTTCGATTGTCATCTTAAAACAAGATGGGGCCAAAATCATTTTCAATATCAGACATATAATCAAATAGTCACTATTTCCATGATATTCAATTATTGCGAAAGTACACATCTACTTGTCATTGGGCACAATGACATACAATTTTAAATATTTCAAGGAGCAAAAAAGTTACTAGGCCTTAATAGCAGATTACGACTCTGTCGTAAACATTTCCAAAAAATGTGATAAATTCGCTCACATCGGGGAAGCGTTTCAATACAGTTGGAGACAACTGAAGATTCAACTACCCTTGTAGCTTTATGATCAAAAAGTTTACGTTCCATTTCTAAGTTACCTGATGTAATAAGAGAATTGACATCTGAAATTGCGTGAGCTTAAAGAATGAGAGGTTACGCTACTTACATCTCTATTTAAGTAGAGCGGCTAGTCGGTATGAGCCAGCCAGGTGGATGTTTTGCCAACAAAGAGAAACTGAAATGTCATGTGCAGTATATTTAGACAACACACTAATCAAGCAGCATTAAATGAGTCTCATGTTATTATCAGCTATGTAATATCTGTGAGCATATGTGGTAGAGAAAGTTGACGTTATCATAACTAGCTGAATTAAACTGGTGGAGCAAACCTTCGATAGCTATTGGCGCTTGAAAACCCAGTATTTAAACTTAGAAAAAGACACAATTTCAGTACGACAATAATCAAACAGGTGATTGAAGAGGAACGCTGAAGTTAATACGTCTACAAAATCGTTGGTTTAACTAAAAGAACCACCGATAAGTGCAGGATTCATAGAGAAAAGAATGAAGACGAAATGAGCGATCTTTCTCATTGGAAATGAAATGGAATGCAGAAAATGAGCTATTTTGGTAATCGGCGCATTCAAAGATATATTATTTACACCTAAAAGACAGATGAGGAACTATTAACTACCGGCTTCAACATGCTATTCACTTGAACAGCCCCGACTTAGGATTGCTCATATAAATCTAAGCCGGCTAGTAAACAATGTGTGATACATTTAAACAAATAGACCAAAAGGACGAACTGACTAAAAGATTTTCAAGATAATGACTTAAAAATATGTATCGAAGCAGCCACATATACCGATAAAGAAGGTAAATTGGTACTTGATGGCCACTTTTATACAAAAAAATCAATTTCTACAAAAGTTCGAAAAATAAATTGAACTTGGTCGATTCCTCCTAGATGAAGGGAGAGAAAAGCGGCAAGAACACATTTTAGTTCCGATTGATAATCGAACGACTAAATTAGTTATCATAAATATCACGTTTGGACGTCATATTAATTAATGATTAGTACATGCAGCTGAGGGAATAGCATAAATATGGACAGTAAACAAAAATTGAACTAAGTGGATTGACCCTGAAAACTGGCATTGCCCTATTTTTCCCAACAGTTGCAAATATGATAGAACTAAGAATACAAAATAAGACTGTTCAAATCTTTCATATTCAAAAATGAAAATGTGAAAATTAAATTAACGTACATCGTTAATGCTATCATCGAATTCCACATCGAAACCGAGATCAGCCAGCTCGTCCTTTTCGATCTTTTTAGGTTCTTCGGCTTTCTTCTGGAAAACCTTTCCACGAATTTTTTTCTCGTAAGGGACAGCCTCATCCCAGTCGGGATCGTTCTTTGCCTTGTCAACGAGGAATCTAGTAGAAAAAAATAAAGCGAGTATTAAGAATATGCCTTCTGGATTCAATGTTAAACACGTTTTTAGAGTGATTGAGAATTCTCAGTTTCTTGCCTTTATTATCTTAAAAACTACAATGTCGCTTAAACAATAATTTTCTTTACTTTATTATATATATTTTAATATTTAATATTTTTAATCAAATGGACCAATAATTATAGTGATGCAAAAGGGAATCTGGAAAATGAACGTGGTTTAAATGCATCGTCACTAGGAAGGATCTGAAAGATACCGATTATGATCTCCATTAGAAATAGCAGATTGCAATCGAAATCAGGGCGATAAAAAAAATTAACCAACAATAAGATATCGACTAAAGTATCCATAGGTCCAGTCGTGTGTACCTGTTTGTGCAAAGATATAAAACGACTGCCGATCTTCACCGCGAGACAACTGACGCCTAACGAAAAAATGTTCTGTGCATAAATCGAAGTAAAGCACTTAATATAGAAATAGCATTCTAACGCATTTGTTGTGAGAAATCCCACTCGAAGCTCAAAAAGTAATACACAGAGGAATTTTGGAATAAAGAAAAAATTATACGACATCTTCAAGGCTTTAAAAGGCAACAAATACAAAAATGGATCAAACGGTATAGAACTCATTGTAGAGGTTAAATTTATTGAAAATTCGAAATTAATTCAAGAGGTTTCGACAGGTAACAGTAAAGAAGATTTTCAGAGAAACGTACTGGAGTAAAATAATAATTTTGAAGAACTTTATGAAACCGTTTCCAAAAGTTCACCTTGGAAATAGGGAGACAACATGAAGTATACCTGATTTTTGTCCAAATCGAAGGGGATGAATTTGAAAATACTAATACAACTCGCCAAATGCTATATATACAAACTGAATAAACAATGGACAATATCAATTAGATGCAGACGATGGGTCATGCAATAAATAAAGTAAAGAATTTCGACTGCAGGAGTTGTTTATAAATATACAGAAAGCTAGTCGGAATGCTTAAAATGCAAAATAAGATACCAGTATAACGGTACGAACTAACTTGATAAGTTTTTCCCGATCATAAGGTCCGGTAGGAGCCTTAGTCGTCTGATCACGACAGCGTTGAGAAGGAGGAAGGAGAGAGTTGTCTGGATCGATATCCTCGTTCAATGCCTTTACCTCATCTTCAGTCAACTTTGAAAGAAGTTCATCAATATCATCAAGATTAGAATCATATTTGTCCAAAGCTTTGCCAAACAGAGTTTTATTCGCCATCACTTCTAAAACAGAGGATAATCTAATGAGTTACATATTTGGTGTGAAGCAAAATGACAAAAAGGAAAAAAATCACTTGTATGATGAAAACAGACAGATCTTCCAAATCGTACCGGAATATATAATCTAGTTAACTTAACCCAATATAAATTATATAAGATATGAAGAAATTTTCGATCCAATTAAAGCAAAATTTACTTCACATTACTAAAAAATAAGTCAAGCAAAATACCTAATTCATCCAAAATAATAACTTAAGCGACCTATCAAAATGTAGTCGCGCGCGGGCTTCTTTAACTGACTATAAGAAACTCTTATGAGCTATATAATTTTACATCCTCAAGCTTTAACAAAATACAATTGAAATAATTCTTCAAATGTCAAAATTTTATTTTCGTGTGTTATAGACAATGAAAACATTTTTTTATTTCTCTAATCAATCTTAAGCATATTTTATTTTAATAAATTAAAAAATAAAAACCGATAAAAATTCAAGTTTATGAGTGAGTCAGTAGCATTTTAACTTCATTTCTTTATTTAATATGAGTATAATGGGTTTATCGAGCAATTTAAATCGAATTTTGAAGTTAATGAATATTTAATGCACGCGTTAATACATTAATTCATTTAATCTCCTGTGGCTTTCTGTTCTCCTATGAATTCAACTAAGCTAAATTGGTCTTTCTGACAACGTTTTAAACGTTCACTTATTTCCTATCTTATTTTAAATCCAAAATTTCGGTATTTTCTCAGTGATGAAGCAATTCTCTAGCGTCGATTGAGGGATTTGCTTGTAATCCAACTTTCATATCGTATTAATTCAGAATATGATGATCTGATAAATTGGCAAGAAATCTAAGAGTGGTCTATTCTTTTCTTTAGTCGGTAACAAACGTTGCCAGTTATTCCTTATTGAACCCTAGTCCTAATGAATGGAAATGATCAGCTCGTATCTAACGCTCTGAAATAAAGTGCGATATCAAATTATATATGGAAAAGCTTAAAGATTAGTATAATCGAAGAAAAATAATATACTCGAATTTTCAAAATTCAAGTTTACCTAATTTTAACGTATGGGACAAATCGAATCTGTCAACAATATCTCAATCACGATGACCCAACTATAAAAAATGTACCTTAAAGTGGGGTTTTGTTTTGCCTTTCGTCTGCGAATTTCATTTTTGGATGTATTAGTTCGCCTTCTATTAAGATGTCCGCCTTTTCCTTGTTATGCTTTGAAATTATCTTAAACTTAGGTTAAAAGGCTTAAAGCTTGAAGTGACAGCAAGCTGGAAGCTACTTTATCCATTAATCAATAGTAAATAATATAATATTATAGTAATCATTTCTTGATGAAATTGTCTGCAGACTAATTTGCAAAGAATCTAATTTAACGGACAAGAGTTAGAAATAAGATAATTTATGACAGCTGTTCCCAACTCATTAGATCATCAACCTGAACTTTACGTCTATATAAAGATGCCAAAATAGCTCTTTTTCAAATAAAATATTAATGACTGCCACCATCACCTGAGTCTCTATTCGTTTTCAATCCCAAATTTGCCTTTCTTGCTAAAAAATGCCAAGTAAAGATCACTAATGAATTCATGAATCCAATATTTGTTCACTGATTACAAGATGGATGTCTCTAACTAAAACGTGCTTAGGTATGTTGGCAAATTTGCGCTTTTAATAGGTAGACCGACATGGAACAAGTTTTTTGATATCAGCGCATCTTTCTGACTAGTTTTGTTAGATTGAATTTCTTAAAATTTGGTGATTGCGTTTGCCTCATTAATCGCTCTTTCACGTTTGTTTTAACAATCTTGATTGGTTTTCAAGCAAGAATCATTGTTGTGAATACAGTATGTGACTAAATTCTTAATATTTGATTAGGATCAATTTCAACTTAAGTGAGCTTATTTGGCTTGTTCAAATAATCATTCAATCCCATTCATTTCGGTTTTTCAATTTCATGAAATTCCTCCATATTTCAATGTATTGCGGTCACATCTATTGTGGCTATCAAGTGATCAATTATTTTCAATTCTAACTCTGCAAATCATGATTGTTTCTTTGACTGATATAGTGCCCCTTACAGCCCCCCTAACACACGTTTAAAGGTCGTTCCATGCAGTGGCATACGGGAAACTTAGATAAATCGGAGTTCACTTTCTCGTTTTCCTTAATCAAAACACTACCAGATGCCAATTTTACTACTTTGTAAGATTGGATCTAAATAACCCTCAGGAAGACGCATAGTGCGATGATTTCTTTACCACTTAAATGGAGCCCGACCCACAACCAGCCCCATAAACTGCTGAAGACCCTTACCTCATGCTTTAGATGTTGCAATACTTTGCACAATACAAGTTACTTTCATTTTTTTAATGAAATACTCGCATTACTACGCTTTATGTAATATAATAATTACGAAGCCATTAGAAAACCCACGAACACTGATTTAGTGGCCTGGACAGATGATACGAAATTTAATTTCCCTATTCGTTATCTAACAACCAATAAAATCTCCGCTGGTAGCACGCACGCATCTAAGGCCGTGTAGTTTACTGCCTGTCTAGCTTACTATATTGCGCCTTGCTAAACTTGCGCTAGTGAACGCTCACTCACTGCATGCCTGTCTGTTTCACTCACATCCGCATTACGCTTGCAAGCCAGGGTTCGACCCATGGATCGTTAGGAGTGCGTGTGTTCTACCTGTTTGCTGTAATTTGATAGGCGGACGTTCATAAGGTCCTGGTTAAAGTCTCTCTTACTGCGCAATTTGGATTTAGGATTCGTGCTTGCATCTGCTAATTTAAATTACATACGGTTTCTTTTTCTTGCAGTTGATTTGCGGATTAATATAGACTTCTCTCGCATATTTTGTTATGCCCAGAGTGAAAGGTAAACCGAAACAAAAAGATACAACTCTTCCTACTGTTTTTGAAAATGAAGACCCACCACCGCCTCCAGCTATTGAAAATGCAGCCCAAGAGAATCAAACTGTTGAAGGCCAATCTACAGAAAGTCTTTCAAATGGAAATCAGTCTCAAGTTATTGCAGATTCCGTCCAAGCATTTGATATGATTTCTAAAGCAATGGAAAAGGGAAATTTTACCATTTTGCCCATATTTGATTCAACTACAAATCAGATTGTCCCACCGCTAGGCTTCGATAAGCTAGCACCTCCGGCTTTCTTTCTACCTGAGAAAATCCGTAACCAACCAGCAAGGGATAAAGATCGCGAAATGGTGAATTGTACAATTTGCGATAAAACAATGAAAAGAGGTAGTCTTCGAGAGCACATGGATCGACATAAGAACACCGGCAAGTTTTTTTGTGACCTTTGTGGCAAGAATTTCAGTCGTGCAAGTGCCCGGGAAAAGCACATTCGAACCCATACTGGGGAGCGACCATTCAGATGTCACATTTGTCCCAAGGCCTATCGTCAGAAAGTCCACCTGAATGAGCATCTACGTTCCCACTCTGGCGAAAGGCCGTTTGTCTGTCGACTCTGTGGTTTCTCTCTGGCCTCAAAATCCCTTCTAAATCGTCACTTGCGTACTCATGGGGTTCAAAATGGTGCCAATGATGCTCCAGGAACCTGGTTACGTACTGACGCCCCGAAATCTCAGGTCTTAGCTGCTGCTGAAGCAGTAGGACGTTCGATCGATACCGTTGCTGTAGATAATCCAGAAACTATCCATATAACTGCCTTGAATGCAGTGGCAACAGCTGCTGCGATTGGTCGAAAGCATCTTTGCCCTGAATGCCCTGCTGGATTTCCAACCATGCAGGCTCTCAGATCTCATCGTACTACTACCCATGGCATGGTTCCAGAGCATACTTGTGATAGTTGTGGCGAGATTTTCACCTCTAGGAAGACTTTGAAAGCGCACATGCGAAGTTCCCATCCCCAGGTAAAGATTTGTGTCTACTTATTCAAACTATAGTAGGCCTTCTTATTTATTATTTTGATTTGAAGTGTTGATCATGTTCGTAAAGTTCAGATAAAATACACAGCTTTGAGAAAACTTGAAATAAGAGAGGTTAGTAATAGTCAAGTTACTCTTTCTATTTATCGATTTCTAACTTTTCATTGATTAATTCTGAATATGTGCGGTTTCTTCACATTAAAAATGTTTTATTTTTAGTCGATTCGAATACACGATTTAGGTATTTTTTTATTTTGTACTATATTTTGTCTAACTTTCTCTAGCAAGTTTCAACAGACTATTCTGTACTCTAATCGATACAAAATCTTTGCAACTACATAAAGAACGATTAATTGTTCTTTTTAGGTTTTCATCTATTTATTTTTTCCACTCCTTGAAAATGGTTCAAATGAAGTCAATTGTTTATCACTTGACTTACTATTGGGGCGAAAAATCATTTACTACTTAAATGAATCTTCATAAATTAAGTAGACTACAACGTTTCCCGATTTAGTTGAGCCTATTATCGTTGATATCATACAAAATTTTTTATCCGTTGAATTCATCTTGGTTGCAGGTACTAGTTATTATTAAGTTAAATAGGTTTTACCATTTATAGATATGTCCTCTTTGTAACGAAGTAATGCCTCAGCGGCGTAGATGGGTTCTTGAGGTGCATATCCGCGAAAGTCATCCAGGAGTTTCAGCTGAGGCAGTACTTGGGCCGTCTCCTTTATCGATTGGTGCTGCAGCAGCGTTCCAGAAACGTGCTCTATGCAGAAAGCAGAAGGAAGCAGAGAGGTTACTTAAGCTTGCGCCTCTAACTCCCCTTTTCATGGACACTGTAACACCAGCACTTGATAAGTCTGAATCTGAGCAACCACAAACCGAAAATGAATCGGAACAGGCTTCTCAAGGTCCATATAATACCTCAGCGTGTGATGAAGAAATGGAAGAAGATGAATCAAGCCAAAGTTCCCTCATTGAGACGTTAAAGAAATTGGAGAAGAGGAGCCAAGAAGGAAATCATCCAACCAATCACTGTTAAAGAAGATCCGAGGGCAGAAATTACCTCATAATAACCGAATATTTGTGTAGGATGTATTAGTGACTTTGTAAGATGTTAAATAGAAACTTTTAACTACTTTTTCCTTGGAATTTAATATTCATTTAGGAATATTGCAAACCATGTTAAGAGAAGTGCTGCTTTGGATTATTTTGCTGTTTAAAAATGCTTTGAGAATAAAACTACAAGGTTCTTTTGTTGCTATTCTGGATCAATGGGCTTGAAGGAGCAAATTTATTCATTTTTTTCAAATGGAAGGCGTTTTGATAGTTATCGTTAGCCCTTTAGTTGACTTTGGGTAGGGGGGGGGGGACAAAAGAGTGATTCACAGATCCAAAAGAGACAGAGAGGCACAAATGCAGAGAGAAGGTAACAAGAGTACTGTGGAAGTGGTCGAATATGACATAGAGTTGGGTAATGGTTTTTTGAAGTCAGAAGTCAACTGCCTGTTAATAGACTTTTTGTCGTATGAGTATACGTTGCCCAGGGTGCACCACGTGGATGTATGTCTATCACGCACCCCTGGAGGAAAAAATGGGTCTCGTAAAAAATTTGGGGTTTAGAGAAAAGAAAGCATTAGTAAGAATTGAGCTCTGATAAACAAGTTAC
>UZAE01002140.1:0-10218 GCA_900617975.1 Rodentolepis nana
TTGCAGCCCAACCGATTTGGATGCCTGCTCAGCAAGATACTTATATCCCCGAAACCAATTTGAATTTTGGAAAATCCTCTCGTAGACATATTCTTGAATAGTCAAACTATGAAAATATGCGATAAAAATTCGAAATTTTTTTAGACCAGAATACCCCCTTAAGCCAGTTGTCTGTTTTTAAAATCGATGGAATATATAAAATTGTATAAAATTAGAAATTGAAAAAGTATACAGTACATAAGGCTCCAATAAAGGGCTGAAGTTTCAGAACTGAGAAAATAAACGGTTCATAAATGGTGATAACTGCCAGTTCCACCAAATGAAGCCGTTATGCTGCATTCATCGTTGACTGCCCAATCTCCTATCTAAACGCTAAAAAAAGAGCGAAAATGGTCATTTGCGTCTTAAATTGTTGATGATTTATTCATATAGAAGCAAAACCGAAATTATCTGAACTGCACAGCTTTCATAAATGAAAGGTATCACCCATTTATCAATCTGTCAATCAGGCTAAAGTTACAATTAATCAATTTTATTAGAAGTAAATCTCTTGGAATCAAATATTTATAGCGTTATAGACCATATGTTGGTAGTTATGAGTAATTACTCCATATTCAACGTGATTAAGAGTTGCATAAATGCCACAGGAACATAAATCATCTTCAAAGACGATTAAACCATAGGTAGATAATGTTAAGCAAATCATTATTTCGAAGCAATTGTGATCAGATAACTAATTTTGAAAAAAAAATTTTGCAAAAGGAAGATGGTCATATGGACTTTAAAGAGCTTGATAACTGTTGTGCAAAATTTTTGCTATAAAAAATCTTATTATTGTGAAAAGGAAAGCCAATTCCGGAAATTCAAATGTGTCGTCAGAAAATAACAACTTTACTCTTTTTTAACAATACTTTAAGCACTGTTATTTGAACACATTGTGCCTGTCTCTTCCTTTTAACAGTCTGTCCCAGTCAGTCCATATCCTCTTAACATGAGAGACCTCTATTAGCTCCTATCCTGTGATAAGAAAGACCCTTTTCTGTAGACACAGCATGAATTTTATTGGTACAAGGGCTCACCCACTATCTGCACAAGTTCCAGCAGCTGTCAACTGAAGCGAATATATTAGAGTGGTAGGGCTGATGGGATCTGATGTTGATGGACGTAATCTCACTCATGAAACGGGGAGACAACCGATGAATACTGAAAATTCCGATATTACTAATATTTATTTATATTGAATGGCAGGCGTCTTGATGGTTATCACTTGCCCTTTAGTTGACTTCAGACTTCACAGAGGGGAAGGAACATCAAATTGAAAATAGTCGAGAGGGGGGGAGGGAAGAGAAGAGTGTTTCAAAGATGTATGAGACAAACACAAAGGTAGAAAAAAGGTGAGGTGAGTACTGTAGAAATAGTCGAATATGGTATAGAGAGAGGTGATGGTAGCTTGAAGTGAGAAGTCAACTGCCAGTTAATAGACTTTTTGCCGTATGAATATACGTTGCCCAGGGAGCACCACCCTTCTTTTATGTAAATTTTGAATTCAACTGGAGTAGGATATGTGATGTCCTGACTTTATTGTTAATCACCCACCTATTAACATGCCTTATTTGACTTCCTTTTTTATCTAACCTAATAAGCCGTTTTTCGGGGTTCAAAATAGTACACGATATTTGTAGTACCGTGGCAATAGTACCATCACATAATAAATTTCAAATCATGAACAAGAAGAGCTGACACCCTCTGCCCTTTCGTAGTTCAAGTGTGTGACCTAATTGCTTGTTATTGATGTTTCCATATTTAGTTCATTTAATCAGTCCAACTTAGAGTACAGTCGTTCATGTTTGATCTTTGTTGATGACAGATACCTGAATAAGGACATGCACTTAATGAGTATTTCATCAGTGATTTTCTTGGAACACGAGAAGAATATAGACAATATGAGTTTTTAAGCACCAATTTGTGCTAATAATGTCCTAATACGGAGGGCGATTTCATAGCCGATTCCGAACCTTAATTCTCTCTCTCTCACTTTTCCTCTGTCGAAAGTGCAATTATCGCATGAAAATTTGCATTCTGAAGCAAAACGATGACAGGTCATAATATGCTGCTTTATGGTCATTTTCATCCACTTGAGAGTACACGCTAACTGATAGCAACAACACTCACAAAAGTTAGAAATTGAGCTATGAAAACAGTTCTGTTAGGGCTGGTAATTAAAGTGCATAGTAAGCCATGCTAGGCTTAGTATCATGCCAGATGGCATTATCTCGATAGATTATGCCAATTAACAAGCATGCAATTCCAAAGAGCGGATTTGAATGCTTACGACTCTAAATCCTCGCTGTTTAAAACCCACATCTGCTATAATTTTCAGCACCAGCCTTTATTAAAGCCAGGCACCTGTTGAAAGCATTCAAAAATATTCATTCTCAAGTGGTGATTGATGCTGAGTAAAACTCTTGGTTTTCAGACTGAAGTCTTTCAATTTACCTTTTAGCCCACATCACTGGGTCACACCTTGACTGACTTTTTGCGTTGGATGGAGTTTCGTCAAGTGCAGAAACGTTCCTATTTACATCGGATTTCTAAAGGTCGATAACGACTATCTAATTCATATTCGCTGTTTAACGCCTCTTCGCATGAATAGGAAAAAAAAAAACATAAACTGTCGTACGCTTACTAAACACAATTGCACTCGTGCAATAATTTAAAGTCATAATTTAACTCCATAGCTAATATACTTTGATTAGTCCAAATATATGTGGAAGATCCCTCAGTGGTAGATACCCGAACTCCACCAATAGGCAAAGGATCAGAGGCCCATGGAGCTGCATGTATGAATGATATTCAAGCAATCATTCAGTAGAAAACCCTCCCGAATTATGAAAATTAGTTTTATAACTGTGGTGCCGGAAGAAGGTAAATGACTAATGGGATCACTGGGACAGTTACCATCGAAAGGAGTCAAGTCATTAAGTCACTTAAAACCCTATTATGCAGATGTGAATTCGTCAAAAAATTCTTCCCAAAATTAAAATTTATTTAGTATTTCTCTGAAAAGCGCCAAATTGGGAGAAATATGCCTATGAAGATCTGCAAATGTTTTCTTCTCGAACTGGTCATGAAGCAGTGAAGTCTGTTGTCATTAGATAGCTTACAAGATGATCAATTGAATAGTTTGGAGAGACATCTATGAACTTTCCCAGATGGGGATCGGAAAACCCTTCGATGCTATGAAATCAAGCTACTACACACATTGTGAGCCAAACTGTTCAATCAACCGGTGACATTTATTCCATTACCATCACCAAGCCATGCAAAACTTTCAAGTGCGTATATACGAAGATGTCGCGACTAAGAATTCATACAGAAAATCCAGGAAAGTGCAAGTTCCTTTCACGCTTCTGACATTAATTTCTAGCTATATTCGACCCCCTCTACCTAACCCATTTCGCGGATTTCGACTACAACATAATGAAACTTAAATAAGTAAAGTTAATTAGCAAACTACCCAATCTTTAAATAATATTAACGAAAACCTTAAAATTAAGACAATACCAAAACCGATTAAAAGAAAAAAATAGATAGGCAATGCAAGTTTACAACTCAAGCGCATCTTGAAAAAACCTCACCGAAATGTACAATTCCAGCCAAGTAATCAACAAACTGAGTTTTAGATGAAAAGGCAAAATGAAAGACCAGTTAAAAAAGAAGGTAAACTAGTAGTACTTCATCAGCCGATTCGCCATAATAACAGCAGAGGGACAGAGTCCGAGTTCCTGAAGCGTAGATGACTGATCCTCGTCGGTAAATTTTCTGGTCGGGAAGGTAGTCTGCAAAGTTACTCCTTCTGAATCAATCACTGATCGCGTAATGCCGTTAGGTTCATCGGGCCAGTTATTGCAGACATATTGAAGAACATCAACCAATTTATTGGTAGACTTAAAAGTGGATTTTAGAGGCGCTCCATATGGAGTTCGAATCTGAAGACGACATTCGTCTGAAGAGACAGTAGAAGGTAAGCTTGACTTCGTGGGAGGAGATGAAATTGTAGTTTTCTCGGGAGCGCAACCATTTTTTCTATTTTGCTATAAAAATTTTAATGACAATACACGCTAAGATAAATATAAAAGAACAGCAAAACAAAAATACCCTCTCAGCCTTATCCTTTTCAATTTCAGCAAGCAATTGTGCTCTGTAAAAGAGAAACTGAGTAAAACACAGTGCGTAAATACACAATAGGACAAGAATATAAAACAAAACAAACCTGTAAGCTTTATCTTCAGCCTTCTGCCTCTTCCTATCTTCAGCTTCCAATCTTTCCATTTTCTGTTTGAATTCTTGCTTAGCAGTTAAGAGCGTTTTGCCTTGGTTACGACGCCGCTTTTCATCGTCAATTTCCCTCTGTTTCTCCCCTTCAAAACGTTTTTTCTTTTTCTCCTCTAAAGCTACCTAAATGACAACTCGTTTAATAATAAATGAGATAAGTACTCTTAAAGCTTCCATTTTTGCCTTTTTCTCTTCCTCTGTCAATGCTTTGACTTCCTCAGAAGATTCACTGAAATTACAGTGACCAGATTTTGCACTGTGAAACTGCATCTCATCATCATTTCTTAGCTTCTTTCCACATCTATGAACAGATTTATAAAAAAAACAACAAAAAGAGAACTTACTCTTCGCAGACATATGAGCGGGCAACTAGATTTGATGATCCTAAAGTAAAAATGCATATAATGATATTGATGATCACCTTCAATTGATTGGGACGGCCCAGGTTCATTAGGATTTTCAGCTATCCAATCCAAAGCCGCCTCTATGCTCCTACTGTTTGTTTCTTTCACCGCCTGCTCGCTAAAGAATGCAGATAAAAATAAAGAAAAACATACGCGTATCCCTTTTCATAGCCCATCTCAATTAACATATCGACGAAAGCCTCCATTGCAAACACCTTAAATTTATTTTGTGAAACGGAAGGAGCGCCTTATAATGAAATGTTTATAACAAGCTACGAAATATTTTGTATTTAAATATAATCAATCTCTAGTAAAGTATATTTTTTTAAAATTTCATGAAAATAATTAAGTAAAATGTTTGCAACATGAAATCTCCTTAAAAATATTTTATTCGAAATTGTTTTTTTCAAATATTCATTTATTTCAAGTTGCAGGCGCTTTGATAGTTATCATTAGCTTATAAGCTGACTTCGAGTTTTACAGCGGGAGGAACATCAAATTGGTAAAAATTCGGGAGGACATAAGGGGAACAGACACAAAGGAAGAGAAAATGTAAGATGAGTACTGTGATGGTATAATATGACATGGCGCCGAGTCTTAGTTGTTAGAAGTCAACTGCCGACTTTCGGACTCTTTTGCCGTATAAGTAAGCGTTGCCCAGGGCGTACCAAGTGGAGGTAAGTCCATCACACACCCAGTTTGGTCTAATATTAAACACCAAGCATAGGAAACTTTATAATTCCTATCCTGATTCAGGCTCAAACGGCTTCTTTTCTTCAATGAATTTAAGTGCTTCTAATTACCGATACAATTATCTCAGGTACCTTTCTTTGACCTAGCCTAACATTAGCTATTCAGTTTGATTCCTGATATATAGTCTAGTAGTGGGTATTCCCAATATCCACCCTACGCCTTGGTACCTATCGCAAGCTTCAATAATGTCATTAATCCAAGACATTTTGTAGATATAATGACTCCTAAAGTACCCCACCCTTAAACCCTCGTCGTCAAACCGGTAAGGCCTTGTGCCGTAAACGAAACAAGAAAATTGATCTATCTCACTCCGTCTATAATTCAAACTTGGAGTCTTGAAATTGTACCCTTACTTCCCAACAATATCAACGCTGGCAGCTCCTTTAATCAACATACAACCAAACGTAAAATTACCATAATAATAACGTGAATTTAAATAATGCTGTACAAATCTGACAAAGGTAACACGAATTCAAGTTCCAGGGGGAGGGGGACAACCGGAAGGGTAGAGATCACTTGCATTAGATGGCTGTGAAGTGGCATACGAGTAAGATGAGGTCGGCGTTCCACCAAGCTGCTGAAGAGACTGCTGAATATTAGAACTGTAGGAAGCATGCACACTAGTAATATCATCGTTATCAAGAAGGCAAGTAGAGAGCGCATAACTGGCATATTCATCCTTGTCTGCCCCCAACGCGGCCAATTGAGCAGATACTCTAGCCGCCGCTGCTCTAGCTGCCTCCTGTTCCCGAACTGCTCTCTTCGCAGCCTCTTGAGCAGCGGCAATGGCTGCTTTATGTGCCTGCTCTTGCTGTGCCTTCACCAGCTCATTTGCTGGAATATATCGATGTTCTTCAGCTGACCAGTAGTAGTAAGTCTTCCGCACTGCATCGTAAAAGTACCCGCTACGCGCATCATAATGGAGCTCTGTTTCCGGGTCATAGTAAAGCCCTGTAGCTGTCTCGTATTGCAATCTGGCATTTTCGGGAGGAGTTGCAAGGCGTCTGTTTGTTCGAATGTCCTCAACAACCTCAGTTTCAGTTTTTTTGTGAAGAACAGCGAAGCAAGTGAGAGCAGACTGGTAGATACTGCCAGGAAGTGCCATATCGGCAATATTATCCGCTCGATGGATGTAGCAAATCCGGGCAGATGCTGTATCCGGTTGAAGAGGCAAAGGAGGTAGGTCAAAATCCTCATCGCCGGAGTCTTTTTCATGCTCGCTCTCTCGCTTCTCCTTACGGCCTCTTGCTGAAGCTGCTTTCGCTACAGCCTTTAGCCGAGCGTCCATATCACGATGATAGAACATTCGCGTGACAGCTGGAGAAGCTATGACAACTTCCCCACCCACATAATTCCACTCACTCCAATCTATGTCCAAAGGTAGTGGCTCAGATGTTCGATTATGAGCATAGTTCTGGTAAGCACAAAAGTCCAACATTTCTGGGGCCCATAACTGCAAAGAAAAATAACAAAATAGTAAAAGAATAAAAATCTTGACAGAACAGTAATTTCAACTCACCCTTGCGCATCCACGTTTAAAGGAAAGGAACTTGGTGAAAAAGTTGTCTCGATCCCAGAGTACAGGCCATTTGACATGTTTTAGAAGACGACTGCTCCAGGGTTTAACGACCGGTTCGGGACCCCAGGTTATAATGGCAAAACCGGCATTCAGTTGATAAAAATCTGCCTTGGAAAATAAAGCCTTAATTAATATATATATAGCGGGAGTTCTGCGACTACAACACTCCTATACTTCAAACAATAAACATCAATAAGCTAAATAAATTGCTACAACGACTTAACAGAAGGTACTGGTAAGTTTATATGCAGAAAGCGAGGGCTTGATAGCCCAGTAAACATTTATATTTACAATGGAAATGATAGTCAAGAGATATGCAGCTGAAAATAAGGCTACACGTTGTTCACAATTGACCGTTCCAGGGCGCTTCGTAATTATCAATAGCGATATCAATCAGTTATATTTCTACTGATCAGTGCATTCGGTGTTCGACGAAGACTCAGACGGGCGTCTGACAACACATAATTTCTCATTTAAAATCAATTATTTATCATGCCTTCATAATTATATTAACATATTGTCTTTAAATTGCCTCGGTGATCTATCAAATATATGGTTAACACTAAGAGACAATGAAAAACCGCATCAAAGTTTCAGCCACATCTCGGATCGTACCACTCCAGATCCTACTAATCAATCCCAAAAGTTCCAAACTATCTGCAACTTCTCTTATCTAATATGTAGTCCCTTTCCACCAATAAAGGGGAGTAACCAAATCGATAAGACAAAAGCAAAAATTAAGAACTTACGATGACTTTAGAAATTTCGGAATGTCTGCATCTTGCAGCAGTGTCAGGCAAGTAAGAAGGTAAGAAAACGAGAAGTGAACTGGTAAACTTTGAAAGGACTTGCTCGAGCGTAATTTCGCTAAAGTTACTGCAATCAACCAACTTAGGCTTGGAGAGATCAATAAAGTCGCCAATCTTTTTTATCGAATCAGAGGAATCGCAAGATGAACGATGTACATCACTGTCTAAGTTAGACAGAAATTGCCGCCAACAGTCCTCAGTTTCCTCGATACAATCACGAGCATCAACCATATCTTCTAGATCATGTGACCGTTGCAACAAACGATTGAGAGCATTCCTTGATTTCAGTTTAAGCTTGCTGTACATATTTTGATACGTCTTCATCCCGCGAAAGAGCGATGAAGCAGTTTTGTCAGCAAAAAGTTTGGTATTACCCTGAGCCTTTCTTCTTGCACCCTGAAGAATGTCATCGAGTTCGCGCGCACAATGATTGACACATATAATTATACTTTTTTCCTCTTCATTGGCCTCGCGAGGTGGAGGTCGGCGTCTTTTATATGACATGCTAACATAAAGAACATCATAGACTACATTGGAGACTAAATATCGTTGAACAAAAATTATGCAAATATAAAAAATAAGGAAAAATTATAGATGTAATATAAATGACTATAATGAAATGAACGAAAGTGGTTAAATCTTAGGAGAATATTGAGGCGGACACAAATCACATACAGGCGAATTTTAAATTAATCGGGTTTTTTTGATATACTTAAATTAGCAAATAATTTTTATTTATCACATAATAATTAAAAAATGGTAAATTGAAAAACTTATTTGGTTATCTTAATTTTGTTTGAAAATATCATATTTTTGCTTTTCTGATTTAAGCTGTTAAAAAATTGTCCGTATTACATTTTTATCAACTAGCACTTTTTTTTATCATTTTATATTATTTAAACTACAAAACAACTGGTTATTTTATTTTATATTAAAAATACCTTCGGTAATATCTCATTAATTGAGCTAAATTTTGCTAATCTATCTATTTGAAATACAAATTAATTATGTTTGACTAAGCAGAAAAACAATACATGTTTATTGTACACACATATTAGAATATTAGAAATTTTTCGTCCAATAAGTGGTTCAAAACTCTAGACTGTTAACAAGATTTTTCTTCTTAGATTGAAGTCAGGTGATATCTCTTCATAAAAATAATTGCATACAATGCAAGTTATTCTCAGTCCTTTTTGAGAAAAAGCTTATAAGCGTTTAATTATGGTTTATATTAGTTGCTATTGCACCACTTAAATGCAATTTTGATCATTCAATAGACGAATTTTAAACTGCTTTCTTATTCTATTAGGCTAAAAAATGCCTTCATTTTAACAGCAAAATTGATGGTGCTTTGTTCATCAAGATTCTTAACTATTTATTTAAAACTTTTCGAATAAAGACAGTAAGAAAAATAGTTTTAAATGTGGATTTAAGATTAAAATGAATAAAATTTGAACTTATCCAGTTAGCAGTAGAAATCCATATATATATATTGATTCGTATTTTATTACATATTAAATGAATAAAGCGACTTTCTCAAGAATTCGATTGCGCACTAAATTCTTATTATCCATTTTTTCGAAAGTTTACGGAAGTTCCCAATGAAACCGTATGCTCTAAGTGCTTCATTGCAAATGCGTTTAAAGTTTACAAAATTTAAAATGAACAGCCCTGTTGCTTAAATTTGTTCAAACATATTTTGATGACATGCGAAGGTATTTCAAACAAATTTTGTCGAAATATTCTGAAACCACATGTTTGCGAACCCTACAGATGCCAAATCACTGTGTACTCTTTTGCTGGTTTAATATGTCACTTTTGCAATTAAGGTAGTAAGCGGGGTACTTAAGGAAAAGATTCAAAGTTAATAATGATGCAAGACTCTTTGAGTATTGCCAAAATTATGAAAGTAAAATTCCTGGGATGACCAATAATCTACTCGGTTAGGCATGGATTATATACTGCGACCTGCACACTCTCACTTATCAATATTTATTTATTTATTTCAAATGGCAGGCGTTTTGACAGCTATCATTAGCCCTTTAATTGACTTCGGGCTTCACAGAGAGAAGTTTCATCAAAGTAGCAGAAAGTCGAGGGGTGGGGAACAGAAGAGCGATTCACAGATGTAAAAGAGGCAGACAGACACAAAGGCAGAGAAAAGGGTAAGATGAGTACTGTGGAAGCGGTCGAATATGACAAGCAGTCGTGCCATAGTATTTTGAAGTCAGAAGTAAACTGCCGGTTAATAGACTTCTTTGCCGTATGAGTACACGTTGCCCAGGGTGCACCACGTGGTAATTGCATTTAGTTTCTACACCTTGCACCTATTATAACT
>UZAE01002141.1:0-10218 GCA_900617975.1 Rodentolepis nana
AGATTTGACTCCTAAATTACGTATCGCCTATGTGGCAAATTAGTCACACTTAACATCATCTCAATAAAATTTCCTGTTTTATTGGTCAATAATCATTAGCTGATAATATGATCATGACAATTGTGTGGCAAATGTTCAAGAAGAATCTTCACAGCAATGAACCGGAACACTTAAAATGCTTTCCCATTGGATCACATAAAGGCGATTTAGAGAGGAAATATGCTACTATTTAGTGGTTGCCATTTATTTTAAATAAAATATTTACTGTCGCTGATATTTGACAGCAAACAGGTTCTGGTCACAAACCAGTCATTGCTAGTATTACCATCGGCGGCAAAAGCATGACAAGGAAAGTGCCAACTAAGCTATCATGGAACTTCAAGAAGGCTGACTGGCCTAGATTCACAAACCTTTTAGACAATGAACTTCACACAAGTCCCCTCAACTTCAACCAACATCCTGACAAACTTTGCAAAGATATCACGAATATTATGATCAGATGTGCAAAGAAAACTTATTGTTTAGTGATTGCAATTTATTTTAAATAAAACATTTACTGTCGCTGATATTTGACAGCTTTATTAGTAAAACAATAGGTCCGTGAAGTGAACCGCATATTAATTCTTAAAGGTGATGTAGTGAATTGCATGTATTTTGCCTACTCGTATTTCATTTAAAGTATTTTATGTCCATGATTAATTAAACTGCAAAATTTGAATGACGACGCCAATCCTAGCAAGTTAGTATTAAAAAATCTAAATTGGCATTGTCTAAAAATGTACTTAATGCGGTTGCCTAAATGGAGTAGTGTTATAAAGCAGGATTTTATTCATGCATGAGGATAAAATTTGTGTTTACAAAATATCGGTTTCCAAATTGGAGTGCGGTGGTAATATCTTTTTTATCTAAGTATCATCTCAACAGGATAATGATCACTAACTTCTTGGGCCTGAAAATGAATAAATATTTAAATAAACAAAAAGAAAATAGGGTTGTATTATTTTTTCCATTGACAAACCTTTGCCCTACTGAGACCTAATTCTTCTTCAAAATTCACGGCTTCTGCGGAGATCACTTTGGAGAGCAATTGTTTGCCAGTAACAATTATCCTGCATGTTTTAGAAATATTGAAAATGGTTAGCGACTTGGATAAAACATTTATAACAATTTTAACCTAATTTAATAATTGATTGTAACCTAAGCAATGAGAATTGAGCAATACAGGTTGAATTTGACAAGAGAAGGTTCCAACGAATTAGAAATTAGTTCATGACCTTGAACAGAGCTTATTTCTTCATGTTTCAGCTTTCCAATTCTCGGGTTTGTCTTCTGTTTCAACAAATGAAGTCATTTCTTAGCTTTTAAGTGGATATTGAATTTATGTGGTTGGTTTGTCGGATCAAATAACATGTTTAATTAATCAAGAGCTCAATTATCACTTTCCACAGTTGCAGAAGTTTGCTTCCATCAAAGAAATTACTAATACATTCCATGGATACATAATGTAATCTTTGCATTATGCATTAGGTACTGAAATGCAAAAGTTCACAATCTAGGTAAATTGCAAATGCGTTGAACATAAAAGCATTTTAATAACTTATTAAAATGTAATTATGTTATTATTATTATTATTACTGATTTTTTAGCAAACCTATCATATGCGCAAGATGAAGAAGCCACTGTAGTATCCTCTTCGTCAGGAACGAGCCATTTATAAGCAGGATCTGACTTCAAACGCAGTGATTCCCGCCTTTTTCTTGATAAGTAGTTGCAATCCGCATTCATATCTCCCAAAATTATCAAATTCTATAAAAAGACAAAAAATAAAAGACATATCTCCAACAGTAGAACAAATTGAGGTCAAATTTTTAGCAGTACATAGCTAAGAGATGTTGAAGCCGGAGTCAAGTTTGTCTAAAAACCCCACATTATTTGAAGTTTTGGAATCGAGTTGACTAAATTCGAATTTCATTAAGCTTTTTCACGATTTCGGCACATTTCCATCAATTATTTGTAGACATTGTAGTCTTGATGTGCATTCTTGTCACGTCAATTCGATTAATTTCTTTTAAATGGCTTTTTAAATTGCATCCACCAAATTGGAGTCTTGACATAGCAGAAGTGGCCCAGGTCTCGTTGTTTTAGACACCATTTCATTCCCCCCAACATGAGCCTTTTGACGGAATTAAGCTTATTATTTCACTTACTTCAAGGTAATTTTAGCAACTTCTAGAGAATAATGCATAAATTTTGTCAAGATTGTAGAAATCATGCATTATTGGAAGTCGAAAAGCTTTCAATACGCATATTTGGCATAAAATTATGAAATTAATACCTAGACAAGCATAAACATGTTTTCACAAAAACCAGAAGGCTAGTTACCTCTGTTTGGCCTAACTCTTTGCATTGAGGTGCAAGGTCGTATAGACCTTCCATTTCACGAACTACGTGATCTGGATCCAAATGCGCGGCCATCACGACCATCCTTATCTGTGACTAAAGGAAGCGTAGAATTTGGTTTCATATTATCCGAGGTCAGCATAATCAATAATTAGAGCATTGAACTCACTTGTTGAGGTGTAATCACGAAGCAATCTGGTGGCCTTTCAAACAGATCACTCGTTATTCCGATTAATTCATTTAATATAATCTCCCTTGGCCTTTAAGAAAACACAGATATGCTTTATTAGGCATTTTTCTAACCAGAGCAATTATCAAAATGAAAGCGAGTTGGTTTTCTCAATAATACAACAAAATCGATTTGTGATTATGCCATTTAGAGTATAGAAAATGGTGTTCTCATACTTGTACATGAAACCAATTTGCTCTTTTATATTAGATTTGCCATGTCGTGGTCCCACGACTCCTTCGTAGTGAGTTTGCCACGTTTTACTAGTGAGAAGATAAAAAAAATATATATTATTATAGATATTTCATTTACAGAGTATGCTTTGATTGTGCATTTTGAAATTGTGAAAGTATGGTTGGCTATCTACTTGTGGACTCAAGACGGTTGCTTTGAAGAGATGCACATCATTAGTTATCGATTTAAAGGTACTCTTATGAGGCTGGCTCTATAGTAAGTTACAATTAATAAATCGAGTTATCGAATATCGATTGACGCTGACTTCATTTCACTTATAAAACTTTTTTGCCGATTGCTGATGGCTAAATAATTGTGTTCCGCAAGGAGAACTCTTCCTTTCCAGAGAACATGGACTGCCCAATGTTCTAAATTCAAAGAAAACAGGATTTCGGGTTTTCCGGCCTGACTATCTGGTTGCCACTCTCAATATCTTATTTGATCTGTTCACTGTGTACATCATCCGTTTACTTCCATATAAACAACTTAGAGATGCTTCTTGTTGAGCCATTAGTGATCAAATTTGAGCTTAAAAATGATTAATTCGACGCTTATTTTCTCACTAAAGCACTAATCAATTATAAAAGTGGTTATTTTAATGAAGCCAAAAATTGAATCAACTAAAATTTCTTCTGGTGTCCTGAGTACTTTTGCGATTCTTCCCAATCAACCAAAAAATAATACATTAACTTTTCGGGGTGTAGGATAGACTTGCCTCCTCGTGATGAACCCTGGGAAACGTATAATCAAACGGCAAAAAAGTCTATTAACCGGTGGTTGACTTTTCACTTCAAACTACCATCACCCCAACTGTATGTCATATTCAACCCCTTCCACAGTACTCATCTTACCCTTTCTGAGCCCTTACGTCTGTCTGTTTCTTTTACATCTGTGAATCACTCTTCTATTCCCCCTCCCGAATTCTTCCCACTTTGATGTTCCTCCTCCCCTCTGTGAAGCCCGAAGTCAACTAAAGGGCTAATGATAACTATCACAACGCCTGCCATTTGCTATAAATAAATAAATAAAATAGTATTTTAGGTAAATTAACACTAAATAATTGAATACCTTAACAAGGTCTCATAAAAAAGGAATTCCAGGACTACAAGTTGTCACTGAAGAAACATGTAATAAAGTAGTCAATAATGCTTAATATGTACTAGTGTGGAGCCAAATAGTTATTTTAAGGGCCCGAAATTGAATATCAAGGCAGTTTATATGATTTTATATTACTGGATTATGAAGAATAGTAATTTTTGCGCATATGTTTATTCATCTGTTGAAACACCAATCATGGCATTATCGACGTAACCAACGCAATTTGAAAATCAGGTTACTTAAAATCAATAGAGCACCAACACCAATTCAGCGAATTTGTTTAAATTGCCAAATTCGTAATGTGAACCTTCAAGGCCACCTTCACCAACTTAATTTTAATTAGCAATAACTTTAAAAGACCGATTAACATTCAAGAAAGCGATTTTCCTTGCTTTTAGTAAGACCATTTATACCGTACACTTTTAATTATTCTTTACCATCCAAAAAAGTAATTCTTTAGATAAAATACCTTTAAAAACCAAACTCAACTCAATATTAACTGATGAAAACCTTAGTGATAAAGAATTTCGTGGGTATGTCTACTACTTCAATTTTAATGAAATTCTTTTCCTCTTCATAATTTAATTTAGAACTGGTAGATAATTCGATTTATTTCTCTCAGTTAATATTATTAACTATTAGTATAAATTAACGTTTTCATTTTATTACTGCAGCTTACCCACAGAGTGCATTGACCATATTCAACAATTTTTGAAATGCGCTTCCACTCTTCTCCCTGATTTCCTGAATAAAAACTCCATCGAATCTGCAAATAATCTTTGTAAATATTTAAAATCTAATTAATTTTTTTCTCCTCTACTTCTGCTAGAATAAGCATAACATCCGACTTCCTCGATTTTGAGGCTCCAAAAACTTGTATGTTGAAAGTGGCCAGTTTTAGAGTTTGCCTCGGTGGCATCAGAAGAAGTAGAAAAAGAAGAAGAACCGAGGGCAAAATGAAAGAAGCGCGCATAGTGACCTTGGCAACGCAAGTGTAGCAACGCGTTTTTCCACTTTAAACTTGTTCTACTTGCATGCTTAACCTTTTTTTATAACCATGACGTGCTTCATCTGATTGGCTACCGTTAGGTAAACTTTAGTATGTGCTTTATTCCAACCCATAAAAAGTCCTTTGTTAAGGTAAATTGGGAGGTCAAATATGGATTCATGCACTTTCTTTGAGTTTTACTAATTGGGACATGCTTCACTAGCTATCGCCAGTTAGAGTTTAATGGAACTAAGTCAGGCTGAACATTAACAATAACAATCGATTTTATCTGTGAGTATGACATCCATTTTGAAAATATTCATCATTGGGATGTAAAAAGACGCGGATATTACAACCTTGACCACAGTAATGGGAGAGCATCTACCTTCATTGATCATTGCAATCTTCTCACATCCCTTCAAACCCCTTACCATGAGTACGAATAGGTTCTTTATTGCCTGATGTATGTATAATGGCAATAAATTTCAAAATAGAAGGCAACTACGCTAAGCCGTATATTAACAATGAATCATGACCTTGATTTTACTTATTTATTAGAAGAGGTGCGTTATAGACTTACCTCCATGTGGTACAGCCTGGGTAACTTGTACTCATACTGCAAAAAGACAATAAACCGACTCTTGATTTCAAACTGCCATGACTCCACTGTATATTATATTCGACCACTTTTACAGTACTCACCTTATCTTTATCTCTGCCTTTGTCCCTGTCTGTCTCTTTAACATCTGTGAATCATTATTCTATTCCCCTCCTCTCCACTTTTTCTCACTTTGATGTTCCTTCCCTTCTGTGAAGCCCAAAGTCTACTACAGGTCAAATGATAACTATCGTAAGCCTGGCCAGTTGATATGAATAAATAATTTACTAGGTTTGAGAAACGTTGCCTTCAGTTTACTTATGTCGCTTCAAATAAGTGGGCAGAGTTGAAAAGAAAGTCAGAATTGATATTTTAAACAATAAATTCATTTAATCCTGTATCGTAAATACGAAGTTAAAAGGTCATTCATCCACCAATAGGAAGGCGTTATAGCTCAAGAAATTGTAAATGTTTCGATCGAAAGTTAGATTACTCTGAGTTGCACTTTCTAGAACCTCCTCCTCCTTGCCCCCCCACTCCGCTCGTGAAGGGTCGAGAACCAACCGATGTATCATTCTTGAGCAACCATAGAACAGTTCCAAGTGCTCCAGGGTCTCCAATCTCTAAGATAGCGTCTAGTTGATCACCACTAACTTCAGGAAGTAACTTCGCAATCTGTTGCCTGTATTTATGCATTTGGGAGAGAACTTCCTCTCGACTGGCCAACATCTCATCTCCAATGTACCGAACTAATCCATGAAGCGCCTGTTGTCCCAGGTCGATTTCTGAGAGACGATATTGCATCGCGGCCACACTGGTGGGTGAGGCGAAAATGGATAAACAATAAATTGCTTTATTATTTTCAAAATCAAATTTCTTAAATTTTTACAAAATTTGTACAGATACTGGTTTTCAAACAAATTGTAAAAATTATTTCTTGAAACGTGTTTGAATTCATTTTACAACGTATGTTCTATTTTCGCATATGCACTTTTGTAATCTATACTTCCATCTATGAATTCCCTCGTAGAATTTTGGGTGTGTCTCTACCATCATGAAATTACATACATGTGCACCTCAACCAAAATGCCTTAAAGGTGTATTGTTTTCAGTTTTGAGCGGTGTGCGATAGACTTGCCTCCACGTGGTGCACCCTGGGCAACGTATACTCATACGGCAAAAAAGTCTATTGATCGGCAATTGACTTCTGACTTCAAACTACCATCACCCCACTGTATGCCATATTCGACCCCTTTCACAGTACTCACCTTACCTTTTCTCTGCCTTTGTGTCTGTCTGTATGTCTCTTTTACATCTGGAAATCATTGTTCCGCCCCCCTCCCCCTCGAATTTTTGTCACTTTGATGTTCCTCCTCCTCCTCCTCTCTGTGAGGCCCGAAGTTAGTTAAATGGCTAATGACAACTATCAAAACGCCTGCCATTTGAAATAAATAAATAAATCAGTTTTGAATCCAAACAAAAAATTCTGAGGGAGCTAGGTCTAGACTATAAGAAGGACGTGAAAGTGTTCCCCGTCGGAAGTTGCTCAACAAGGCCCTGACAACTCTTGAAGAATGTGTGGAGACATTGTCATGATGGCACGAAATTTGGAGAATGATGTCTTCAAGTTCGCTAAAATGCCTTCATAACAACTTGAGATGACCGTTTTCTGTTCTTCTAGAAAGTCTATTAATACGTATCCCTCCTTTTGAATCCCAAAACACAGGGACCATGACCATCTTCTAGCACCTTCTAGTTTTCAAATTGACAGGCCCAGTTGCTCCATTTGGATGTCACTCTTTTTTGCTGACTCTTGCCTTCTGGATCAAATGGGTAAACTCAGGTTTCATCCCCAGCTTACAAATTATCCTCATGTGCTTTCATCTTTGCCACAGTTGGTAAAGAAAGATCATTTCTTTGAATCAGTTGTTGCTCCTGCAACGCTATTGAAACCCGCCATGCCCCCCCCCCCCACTGAAGCCTTGCTCAAGACAAGATTTTCAGGTAGAATTGAATATACTGATCTGTGTGCGATTAGTATTTCATTGGTAACTTGTCGATCTTGTTCCAGCCCTAGATTCCGTACAAGTGAGATATTGTCTTGATTACTTGCTCTAGTCTTCCTCTTCGTGGACCGTCATCAACCTGCATTCCTTACTCTTTAAAGCGTTTAATCACCCTATCCTAAATTATTTTTCTACTTACCTCAGTGACCGCATAAACCTGTCACAAAGCTTATATAATCTTCCCTCCCACTTCTCGACTTGTTGTGACTTTGTAGTTCCTCACCTCTGTGAACCCCGAAGTCAGCTAAATGGCTTATGATAATTATCAAAACGCCCGTCATTCTATCTAAATAAATGATCCCATAATTTGCCAAAAAACGTGTTTGAACTTGTAAAAACTTGTCGATTCTTGTTTTTTGAAAATTATGCCATTTGTCAGAGAATTTTTGCCAAAATTGGTATAAAACGGACTAGAATTTGCTAAAGAACTTTATGGGAGTCCATATTTGGCATATCTATTACCAAGAGAAATATTTATAATAACCCTGGCAACATGCATATATTCTTGATCGGAACAGATATTTTTAGAAAGTTCACTTTTAGTATTACTGTTAGCAATAACAAAGTACATTCTAGTGTTTGGAAACCTATTATGTGCTGAAGGAGAGAGTATTGACAATGTCTGAGATCAGGATCAAATTAGTGAGGTGCCTTACTTAATTTGGACATTTTGTGGAATAGGGTGGAGCAACATGCGTTTAGATTGACAGTTCATGGTTCAAAGCATTCTTCAAAACTCCGTTTTGGCACATTTTTAATCATGATGGTCGACAGGCCACTTCTGATTGTTTTTTCTTTCTGGGTTGGAAGCCAAAATGACCTTGTGAGATAATCAACAAGTTACAGTCTTAGCATCTCAGGTTCGAGTTTGTTTAATCATACTCAACAAACATTTTGCATGCTCTGGTGGGAGTCTAACTTTGTCAATCAACCATTGTGCTTTCTCATGCAATTAATGCTAATAAAATGCAAATAAATGCAAGTATTGGTCTTTTATTTACACACAGTTGCTCTAAAAGCCTGAGAGCAGGAAACTTCAAACAGTGAAGTCCTTAAGAGCGAGAGAGGAGAATTTGATCGCAACACGAGCTAAGTGGAGATCTTGGTTTCAACTTTGGGACCTAAAATTCCACCCACCCCCCTGTCCCACTCCTCTTTCTTCTCCTCAGTAAAAGTTTTTTCCTTGAAATCTGAGAACTTCAATTTCAACCCGCATTCCAATGATTTCTCCTTGTAGTGGACTAATTGTTCCTCGAAACTGCCACCTCGGTTATTGAGGCTTGAAGCCACTGTGGAGCACACAATCCTGGAAGGTGCCGTTGTGTTTGCAGAGGACTTCTCAACTAGTCAGTTATTGAGGTTCATTCAAGTTGAATATATTCAAGCACTAATCGTGCTTGATGATGTTTCCTTCATATCCTTGAGGTAGATCGACCAACTCCAAGCACTCGGCTACACAAATGTTCAATGACTGGCTTTTTTACGTATTGTCAATGATGGAAAGATAAATCCAACATCGTTAGTTACAAATTCGTGAGGATGTAACTTACTTGGAGCTGATGTTTTCAAGCCGCACATTCGGCTGTTCATTCTCATTGTTCGCTGACTCTCGACAGTAGTCTTGGACGCATTTCTCCTCAAAATCATGCAGCTTCTCAACTTCCTCCTTGTGTAAAAATAGCTCTGAAATGGAAGGAATGTTAGTTTACGGGCAACTTGTAAAAATTTAATTTTAACTGCATTTTGCGCATCAAATAAAACAGCACTTTTAAAGGAATCTAGTGAGCTCTACTGGGATGGAAATTTATTGGCAACTGCATGATCTAAACCGCAAAATAACACCTTTGTTTTTTGGAAAAAGTGGAAAGTGATTCAGTAAACGTCATTCGACCACTAATAAGTGGGAATTTGAGTCCTTTCCTCCTCTCAGCGCTTCATTGTTTTTTCCTTAAATTCATAAATATAGGCTACCAAATTTCGGGTTTAGTTTGCTGCTAGCTTTATGATATATTTTCATCAAATGGCAGGCGTTTTGATAGTTATCATTAGCCCTTTAGTTGACTTCAGGCTTCACAGATGAGAAGGAACATCAAAGTGAAATAGGTCGAGATTAGGTGGAGGGGGACAGAAGAGTTTTTCAAAGATGTAAAAGAGACAGATACAAAGTTGGAAAAAAGGTGAGGTGAGTACGGTTGAAGTAGTCGAATTTGACATACACTGGGGTGATGGTAGGTTGGAGTCTGAAGTCAACTGCCGGTTAACAGACTTTTTTGCCGCATGAGTATACGTTGCCCAGGGTGCACCACGTGGATGTAAGTCTATCGCACACCCCCTAGCCTTATGATAATAATTAGTACTTTGAGTTAGACGTGTCATATCAGCTGAAGACAGGGTCTTTATTGGTGGTCACCATTTCGTTCATCGCATTGAGAGGTCAATGAACGCCCGTCAGTCTGCACTACTTCTGGCAAATCTACCGCATTTTGATTTGCCATATGCATTCTGAACTTAACGAGTACTGTCTCTACCTCCGATCAATTCAAACTTCCCTGCAGATTGAATAGTCAATTGTTGAATTTCTCGTAGATCCAAAGAACCAAATCTC
>UZAE01002142.1:0-10215 GCA_900617975.1 Rodentolepis nana
GCGTGGGGGGGGGGGTTAACGGAGATTTACACACGCTGACTCAACTCATAAAACTCCTTTTCACAGATTAAAAACTAGCATGAAAAATGATCATTTCTCAACCCATACCCCGCACTCAAGGTTCAAAGTACATACTGTAGTGATTAAGTTCGTGATATTTGTAAGAAGGTGAAAAAAAATGAAATTCTACATTGCGTACATTAGACGTTGCCAGGGTTCGCATCAAATTAGCTAGTCTCAATTTAGGCCTGTTGGAAGATTCATGTTGAATAGCCATTCAATTATATCAACCTTTGAATACCTGTGGCATAAAATCAGCCACAATTTAGGGATAAATATTTATATCAAACGGGAGGCTTTACGATAGTTATCATGGGGTGTGCGTTTGACTTGCATATACTCAGTCGGCAAATAAAGTCGTAAGCCGGCAGTTGACTTCTGACTTCAAGCTACTATGACTAGACTGTATGTCATATTTCACCACTTCCACGCACTACTCATCTTACCTTTACCTTTGTGTCTGTCTGTATCTTTTACATCTGTGAATCACTCTTCTGTTCCTCCCCCCCCCCTCCCGGACTTTGTGTGACTTTGATGTTCCTCCCCCCGTGAAACCCGAAGTCAACTAAAGGGCTAATGATAACTATCATTTATTTATTTCAAATAGCAGGCTTTATGATAGTTATCATTAGCCCTCTCGTTGACTTCGGGCTTCACAGAGGGGAGGAACATCAAAGTCACAAAAAGTCGGGGGGGGGGGGAACAGAAGAGTGATTCAGAGAAGTTGAAGAGACAGACAGACAGACATAAAGGTAGAGAAAAAGCTAAGATGAGTAGTGTGGAATTGGTCGAATACGACATACAGTTTAGTCGCGGTAGTTAGAAGTCAACTGCCGGTTTATGACTTTTTGCGTATGAGTATACGCCGCCCAGGGTCCATCACATGGAGGTACGTTTATCGCGCTCTCCAAGGGAATAAATATTGAAAAGTGAAATTTGTAACATTTAGACGCTCTATAGATCCGGACTTTAGTCACTCTGGTTTAATCAACTACCGCGCTTGATTCAATCTTCCAGGGTTATTCCACTGTTTCGCCTTTTCACACCTGTATGCTCCTCAAATTGCTGTGAATAAAAGGGCTGCATTTTCAACTTTTCCTGTAATGAATAAACATTGAAATGTGATGCTTTATTTGAAATAATAATTATGTGTACGCAGCTGTGTGCTATTTTCATTATAATAGAATAAAACAACCAGTCTCCGTGCGCCGAATTTCACAAAGGCCATTGAGCCCTTTGATGTGCGTGTGTGTGTGTGTGCGTGTGAGAGGAAATTTTCGCATTTCGACCAAACTTTACATCGAAATAAACGCTCCATTTAGTTCTAATCTTATCTACGTCCATTAAAATGCCTAAGTATTGCAATCACCAAGGATTTCAAAGTATTAGGGGCTAACTCAAAAGGATCGTATTATATTTTGCTGAGATAGTGCAGTTGGCTGGTAATTCATACAGGAAATAATCCACTTAAACACCTTTTATAAAAACTCCCTGAAACAATTACTGAAAACTTAGCAAAGACAGAGCATGACTGCCCTAAAATTATTACATGTCCTGTAACCTATGAATCGTTGAATTTCATCCTCAAAATCTGAGTTACTGGGTACAAAGCACTAATCAATGAAGACTAATTTTATCGTTTGGAGAGAGTTTTGATTGACACCAAAATACGCGAATATAATTTTTCATCATAGCAAATAAAACGTTTAAAGAAATATCTAGAAAGTCCACCAATGCCACCACGCTTGGAGTTCACCAAGATTCTGCATGAAGAACGATGAAGTATTCCATCATCAATATAGTCCGTTTGTTTGAAGGGACTAATTCTTTATAATTTATTATTGAGGAACAACTCACTGTAAGAACGATTTTCGCTTTTTCTAGTCTATATATCAAGCTGTTAAGAGAAGAATACTACCTAGTCTATCGACAATGCGAGCACCTAGGGAACTTCGAATTTTTTATAATATTTCGGCAGTCATGAGAAGTCTCTCTTTGTTCTCATAACCTTAAATTCCTATTTGCGAAACGAGGAGAGATAGTTTGTACAAATTATTGAAGAATCTAATAAGCCAAGAAGATCCCATGACTAAAACAGCGAAATCTATCTACTCTCTTTAGTAGAACATCAAGATTTACGTCATAGTGATTCGAAGGAAAATTGGTGAAGTGCGAATCTGCCACCTATTTGTGCATGTCCTCAGAAAGGTACGCAGCATTTTGCTTATCTGTTACTATTCTTTACGCTTTCCCAATGTGTTTGTCCGAAACAGTAAAATACAACCAATCCTAACAGACAAAAGAACACGTGACAAGGTAAGCCCTCTTATCCAATCAGAGGCAGAAATTCATAGCGTTGTAGGACTGGAATAGAATAATGGGCTTTACATTGGCTAAATTGAAACAAAGATGTTTCACACTTTGCAAACTTCAAACTGCAAGATTTGGAAAATTATGCATTCTTTTGGAAATAATCTTTGTTACTATTAGAAACATATAATATATTACTGTTGATTAGGGTGTACGATAGACTTACCTCCACGTGGTGCACCCTGTGAAACGTATACTCATATGGCAAAAAGTCCATTAACCGGCATTTGACTTCTGATTTCAAACAATCATCACCCCACTGTATGTCATATTCGACAAATCATGATACTCACCTCACCTTTTTTTCTGCCTTTGTGTCTGTCTTTTTTATATTTTTGAAACGCTCTTCTGTCTCCCCCCCCCCTCTCGACCTTTGTTTACTTTGATATGAAGCCTGGAGTCAACAAGAGGGCTAATGATAACTATTAATACGCCTGTCATTTGATATAAAAAAATAAATTTTTGTTAATTACGAGATGAACACATCATCAAATAAAGATTTGATTTCATTCCAGTAATTCAAATCTATTTTAAGAAGCAATATCATCCCTTATTCCACCACTTGCCAAGTTTAATTCCAACTTATTAGAGCTTAATTCCGATAATTAAATCCTTTTAATCATAATGAAAATATGTGCGTACAGAAGTTAACATCAAAGCAAAGTAGGATATCTTCTGTTAGCCTATATCAAATAATCTTAATCTTTCAATATTTATTGAAATTCCAACGTATCACTCATATTGATTGCGAGATGAGACTGAGTGAGAAGAATGCTGGGAAAGCATCAATTCGAAAGATGCATTGTTTCTCATTCCATGACAAGTGACAGCAAGTCGACAGGTGTACCCGATGAAAACACGATTGAACCCGAAGGTGAAGACGACTTAGCTTAAGTAAAATAAGAGTTGTCTCTTAAGTAGGTCTTCCTAAAACAGCATCTTGAGTGTGAGATGGAGAACACACTTTTGACATGGTTTCAGGTCCGTAAAAGCACTTATTTGAAAGTAGTACTAAAACCATTCAGCGTAATTACTACTTTAAGAATATCTGGAAGACCAGGTGGATCATGGGTGTTTTAGGCAACCATAAGTGTAAGAGGAAGATAGAAAAAAGGCAGAGAGGGGGATAAGTACATTAGTAAATGGAATAAAGCTGATGAGTTGAATAGGGGGATGTGATTAAGAGGTCACGTTAGGATTTCGAAATTCTTTCTTATGTGAAACCCACTGTATGTCATATTCTACTACTTACACAGTACTCACCTCACCTTTTATCTATCTGTGTGACTGTCTGTCTGTCTCTTTCACATCTGTGAATCAGTATTTTGTCCTCATTCTCGATCTTTTGTCACTTTGATGATCCTCCTCCTCTCTGGGAAGCCAGAAGTCAGATAAAGAGCTATTGTAACTATCAAAGCGCCTGCAAGGGGTGGAATCGACCAAACGTCGTTGATTGAATAGCAATATGTTGAGGAATGATGGAAATAGATACTATTCACCTCCCTCAAGTGCTTCCCCAGAGGAATAGAAGGGGAAGTATTCCCCCTCCTCGATTACATCTAGTGCGATTGGTGAGATAGATAAACGAAGTATACCAGACTCTCCTATTTCAAACTCCTTAGATCGTAAGGAAATTGTTGATGGCATTAATACTAACAGCAACCGAATAGCGACTGCTAATCCACATCCTGCACTGTCGGACACCATCTGTGATTGTATAGTCCACCAGGGATTTTTTGAGACCTGGAATCTGTCATTTCCTAACAGGGGTGTGTTCACAAGTCTTCCACATTCGATCCTTTTTTGGATCTCTCATTAACAACCCTGGCCGCTTATTTGTCTTCCAACTTTAGACCGGAGGTGATTGATGGAATTTTACGTTGTTCAAAGTGCAAAGTCAATCGTCCTGTTATGAAACAGTTTTCGCTTCTAAATCTACTCAACATCTTACTATTCTACCAAAAGTATGTCGGTTGATATCCAGTTGAATTAAATGACTGGGTTGATTCTTTTGCTTGACTGACAGGCATCAAATAAAACTTGCCATTTACCAGGTATGCCTTTGATAGAAAGCCAAAAGTCAATCTACTTCCCATTTGTCAAGTATTTAAATGAGAACTCCTCAGTCCTTACTGAAATTTGTGACCTTTCTGATCTGCTCAGAATGCTTGAAGGTCTAGTAATGCTGTTGTTATTTTCTCACTGGATAATTTTTCGCTAAAGTTAATCCAGATCCAAAGAGAAACAAGGTAAGTTCAGTTTCTTCGGGGTGCTTTATTCACTAAACGAAGACATCATAAGTGAATACAAATTGTTTTTGTATTGCAAAAACTGAGAAAATTTGGAGTGGCCATCTCACTTGACCACCAACATGGCAGCTTTGTGCTGTCAGCTCCTCATAACAGTATTTATAACCAATATAGGTCACAAGCCTTCGTATCCTTTGTCATCTAAACTATGGCGGTTGTTTCTTGCCTCATATGCAATATTTTAAACCCAATAGTAACTATTTATAATAGTGAGTAATTTTGGGGTGTGCGATAGACTTACCTTCACGTGGTGCACCCTGGGCAACGTATACTCATACGGCAAAAGTCTATTAACCGGCAGTTGACTTCTGACTTCAATTACCATGTCTATTAACCGGCAGTTGACTTCAAACCACCATGACCCCACCGACTACTTCCACAGTGCTACATCACATTGGTTCTAAATTTTTAACCTTCGACTTTGAAACACTCTTCAGTTCCCCTCCTCTCGATTTGTTTCACTTTGATGTTCCTTCCCCACTGTGAAGCCTGAAGTCAACTAAAGGGCTAATGATAACCATCAAAACGCCTACCAATTGATATAAATAAATAAATAGCGAGTTATTTAGGTGTGACGATTTTTCAATATAAGCGTATTGATTCTAATTTTGTTTAAATATTTGAGGCAAGATTCGATTTTCATTTACCATTTTTTATCACAGTATTTATATTGTTACATATTTAAGTGATAACAAATCCAAATAAAAATTGAACAAATTTCTTTTTTCTGAATTTAAGTTATCTACTTATTTTGCACACAACGCGAAACGATAACTACTTATCTTATATTCGGAGTAAGTTTGATGATTATATCAGTTCCGCTCATTGTGGAGTGTATCCAAGATTGGCATTTCAATCTTCATGGAATTTCTATAAGAAAAAAGTAAATGGTCACATTAACAGCTACCTACACTTTTTAAGTAGAAAATATATTTTAAGTAGCGCACTTGAAAAATGTTTCCCGATTTTTACACCGGCTCTGCGCAATCCCAAGGGCCAAAGCACCTACGGAAAGAAGGCCTATTAGACTGCCAAACCAAATGAGTAGAGAGTCGAGTAGCTTCATCTGGTCCTCACGCTCCTTGTTAATTGTCGCTGAATAAAGTAAAAGGGAGAGTGTCAGAATTGCGAAATACCGAGGTATTATTTTGCAATGCATGGACCGGCCGATGTCTTTCCACACAATGAAGGCCTTAATCAGGAGAGAATTCAAGACCTCAAGGTACAACGAATTTAAAGCTCAAACAAAGGAGAAACAGTGGACAGTGGCACTCTCCGACACAGCCGACTGGCCAAGAATCGAAGTCTTTGCTGAGATTAGACTACGCACAGGACACGATTGCTTGGCAAAACACCTTCACAGATTGGTATCAAAACACCTTCACAGATTGAGAGTATACACTCAACCCACATACTCTATGTAACCTACAGGAGGAAATGGAGAAGTCCCACCTGTCTATGTGACCTACAGGAGGAAACGGAGAAGACCCACCATATGTAACCTACATGAGGAAATGGAGAAGACCCATCTGATCTGTAACCTACAGGAGGAAATGGAGAAGACCCACCTGATGTGAAACCTACAGGAGGAAATGGAGAAGACCCATCTGATTCTCTACAGGAGAAAATGGAGAAGACCCACCTGATTCGGTGTTCAAAGGAGGAAATGGAGAAGACCCACCTGATTCGGTGTCTAGCGCTCAACCCACATTTCCCCTAGGAACCTACAGGAGGAAATGGAGAAGACCCACCTGATTCGGTATCCAGCTGAAATGGAGAAGACCCACCTGATTCGATGTCCAGCCCTAACGACGGAAAGCCAGAGATACTGGGAAGCAAGAAGACAGCTTACGGAAAGCCAAAGATACTGGGAAGCAAGAAGACAGCTACGGAAAGCCAGAGATACTGGGAAGCAAGAAGACAGCTACTCCGGAAAGCCAGAGATACTGGGAAGCAAGAAGACAGCTACAGGAAAGCCAAAGATACTGGGAAGCAAGAAGACTGCTAATGTCTGCTATTAATTAACTGCTATATATGTACCCCCCACCCATGGGCTGTGTTAATAACCGCTATAAATGTACCCCCCCCCCCTCTTGGGGAAGCTGAAGTCAAAGATTAAGGCTATAAATGTACCCCCCCCCCCACCCTTGGGGGAAGATGAAGTCAAAGTTTTTCCACTATTAAATAACTGCTATAAATGTACCCCCCTGCCATTTGAAATAAAATTTTGATGACTGTAAGCGGTTAGTTGAAAAGGTTAGACATAAGAAATCAATAAACTTCACTTAACTTATGATCAAGCTACAGTGAGCGGAAACATTAGCGCAACATTACGCTTCTATGCCTTGGGTAATAATGCGCAGGACAGCAATTATTTTCAAGAATGCCTTCCACCCTGACTAATTTCAATCAAGGCGGTGCAATCTAACCTATACGCGTATATATGCAAAACAGTTTCTTTTAGGCCGAATTTGGAAGGCTTATTATGATTCCAAATGAAAACATTTATTTATTTATTTATTTCAAATGGCAGGCTTTATGATATTTATCATTAGCCCTTAATCTTTGACTTCAGCTTCCCCCAAGAGGGGGGGGGGTACATTTATAGCAGTTAATTAATAGCAATTCATTAGCAGTCTTCTTGCTTCCAAATGAAAACATTATCATTGCCAATTTCAAGGTGTGCGATAGACTTACCTCCATGTGGTGCACCTGGGCGATGTATACTCATACGGCATAAAGTCTATAAACCTGAAGTTGTCTTCTGACTTCAAGCTACCAAGAACCCCACCGTATGTCGTTTTCGGTAACTTCCACGCTATTCAACTTACCTTTTTCCCTACCTGTGTGACTATCTGTCTCTTTTACCTCTATGAATCACTCTTCTCTTCCCTCTCGAATTTTTCTCACTTTGATATTCCTCTCCTCTGTGGAGCCCGAAGTCAACTAAAGGGTTAATGGTAACTATCAAAACACCTGATATTTGGTATAGATAGATTATTGCTATTCACTATGGCTGAATCTTTTTTACTAATAAAAAAACAAACCCATGGTTGTGATGTACTGGCAGCCAAATTCACCCTCCATTTTCGACTTTTTCTATTTCCTCATAACAGCCCCCTCTCTCAAATTCTTCCCAACCTCTTTTACTATATTCGTGGAAATGTGTTCGGTGTCCCTCGACTCCACCTCCTCAAAACTCCATTTTCATAGACGCGACTCAGACACCTTGCTTGACTATCCTTTATGGTGGTTTATCTTAATACTCGAATAACTTCAACGAGTTCAAATGTGTTTCGTAAAATCTCCTCCGACCACTAATAGCTTGATATCAGGAGATCCTAGTGTAAACAGGATCAGGCTTGAGTTCAAAAATGAAACGTTTAGACATTGAACCGGGTTTTTCAGAAATAAGGCAAGGGGACGGATGAATGGGTGAAAGTATCATAGCTCAAACCTCTCTAATTTGTCATTTGAACTATTAAAAATAATTAATAGAGGGTGGATTCATTAGTATTCCGAGGTAGAAGGATTTATTTATGTTGAAAGTACACAAAACTCACTTTCATCAGAAACAATTGGATTGGTTGGAAGTTTAGGCTCAGACGTCGAATTAAATTCTACAATAAAACCGGTGGTTTATTCATTTTTTGTGAAATACGAATGAGAAAGGACAAGTTTACAAAAGTACTTAATAGTATTTCAAGAGACTTACCATTTAAAGAACTTACAGTAGTTACTGTACCTAATTGCGACAAAAGGTAGTATGATTATAATCACCCAAAAGCGTTAGCGAACAGTATTTTCCAAGTTAACAAATCAATAAATCACTAATTATATTTTCGTTTACTCTGTATTTGCAAGCCATGATGTCATAGTGGGCATAGGATAGAAATGCTATTTGATATTGTGGTCTCGACATCACTACACGTTTAGGTGATAGAATGCTATTACTGGATTGGAAAATTTGAATGCTCTCAAAGAACGTGTATCCCATAACTTAGATATTCTGGAGGGTGTGCGATAGACTTACCTTCACGTGGTGCACCTTGGACAACGTATACACATACAGCAAAAAAGTTTTTTAATTGGCAGTTGACTTCTCACTTCAAATTACAATGGCCCCACTGCGTGTCATATTCAACCTTTTTCACAGTACTCATCTTACCTTTTCTCTGCCTTTGTGTCTCTCTCTTTTACATCTTTGAAGCACTCTTCTGTTCCCCTCTCTTTTACATCTTTGAAGCACTCTTCTGTTCCCCCCTCTCGAATTTTGTGACTTTGATGTCCCTCCTCTCTGTGAAGCTCGAAGTCAACTAAAGGGCTAATGATAACCATCAAACCGCCTGCCATTTGATATAAATAAATATTTAGAATTAATTTATTTGCATCGTTTAATTGTTCAGTCACCTATGTACTCATTCTTGATAGAAGGATTTTTAATAAAGGTGTTACTCAAAGAGTCGTTTGGGGGTAAAGGCAGCCATCGAGATAATATGAAGAAAAAGAACAGGGAAATATCACTGTCACACAATAGAATGGTTTGCGTTGTAGGACACCATGGCAACTAAAGGTTATCTCCATATAACCCCCCCCCCCACCATGGTTTAATTAGTAGTCTAGTGGTCTTTATTCCGTTCTCTATAACCGCGTTCCTGGGGTGTGCGATAGACTTACCTCCACGGGGTGCATCCTGGGCAACGTATACTCATACGGCAAAAAAGTCTATTAACTGACAGTTGACTTCTCACTTCAAACTATCATCACCCCACTGTATGTCATATTCGACTACTTCCACAGTACTCATCTTACCTTTCCTCTGCCTTTTGTGTCTGTCTGTCCGTTACATCTGTGAATCGCTCTTCTTTCCCCCTGTCGAATTTTTCTCACTTAAATGTTCCTCCCTTCTGTGAAGCCCGAAGTCAACTAAAGGGCTAATCATAACTGTCAAAATGCCTGCCATTTGAAATAAATAAATAACCGCGTCCCTTATTTATCTGATTGGCCAGTCTAAATTTATTTCAAATGGCAGGCGTTTTGATAGCTATCATTAGCCATTTAGCTGACTTCGGGCTTCACAGAGGGAATGTTCATCAAAGTAGAAGAAAGTCGAGGGGTGGGGAACAGAAGAGCGATTCGTAGATGAAAAAAAGAGGCAGACAGACACAAAGGTAGAGAAAAGGTAAGATGAGTACTGTCAAAGGGGTCGAATATGACATACAGCGTGGTGATGGTAGTTTGAATTCAGAAGTGAACTGGTGGTTGATAAACTTTTTTGCCGCATGAGTATACGTTGTTCAGGGTGCACCACGTGGAGGTAAGTCTATCGCACACCCCTGGCCAGTCTAAATGATTTGTGGATGTGGAGTTTGCTTAATAAGACCCAGTGAAGTTGATGAGAGCATAAAAAGAGCGTGAATAGTGCTGTCATCATCGAAAAGATTTCTCGTCCTTTCCTTCTCATTGCCAGAGTACA
>UZAE01002143.1:0-10203 GCA_900617975.1 Rodentolepis nana
TAAATAATAAAAATATGAAAGTATTAAATATCTATTCATTTGCAAAATGAAAAAAGAAATATTTATAAATCAAATTAATTAAATTGAATTAAATTTTTGACTCGAAAAAGCAGCAGGTGCATTGACAATTTAAATTGCTTTACTTTTAATGCTTTAGCATTAGTTTCGCGTTTATTTTACTCTAAATTTAAATGAAGTTTATCCAGATACTAAGATCATCGAATGAGCTAATTATTTAATAGTGTCGAAGCTGTTGCTGAGTTTAGACTAGGTACCGGACACGATTGCCTTACAAAACACCTTCACAGATTGGGAGTATACACTCAACCCACATGCCCTCTATGTAACCTACAGGAGGAAATGGAGAAGACCCACCTGATTCGGTGTCCAGCCCTGAAGACAACGACGGAAAGCCAGAGATACTGGGAAGCAAGAAGGCAGCTAATGAATTGTTATTAATTAACTGCTATATTTGTACCCCCACCCTTGGGGGAAGCAGAAGTCAGTTTAAGGGCTAATGATAAATATCACAAAGTTTGCCATTTGAAATAATAATTTATTAGTGTAATACAAATGTGATCAAGGACTGGTTAAAATAGCTGTAAACAGTTTAAAACACCATAATGAAATAACTGTTTGTCGGGCTTCATTGGACATGAAGAGAATATATAGGTCTGAGAGGAAATGTAGAACAGGAGCATATGTGCGAGAGTGTGTGCAGGTGTTTTTGGGATCCAGTCTAAGTTAGAAGGAAACACATTGAGACCAAACAGATCTTCTTAAGTCGGGTAGTAAGAATTTCACAGCTTATACTCAAAGTTCGTATGGCGTCCAGTGCCCGAAGTGGATCTTAAGTAAGAGTTCATAGCATGTATGTGAGAAGTAGCATACAAAGTTCAAAAGTGTGTGTGTTTGACAACTAGCCACAAAGCGTCGATTGCATAGCTTTTCCATATCCTCAAACTTAGTATCTTCAGAGGGAGAGATTGATTTGTCACTTTAAAGATATTTTTATAGGTCAATATAAGTTATTGGAAAGTACTACGTTCCGTGAACATCATTGACGGGATGAGTTACTTGAGGAGTAACTTTCATACTTTTAAGAAAAAATGTGGTTCACCTCTGTTTGCCCTTTTCAAACAAGGTGTAATTATTTAGAAAAGAGACTCCACTAAAACTGCATTAGTTTTATTAAATCCCGACAAAATTGTTTTCAGTTTTATACCACTTTAAAATTTGCTTCATTTCAGCGCTCTCCTTGGTTGCTCCACGTCACAAGTTTTCTGCGTTTCAATTGCGCGTAGTCAAACTAGTGAGAGTGAAATTATTTGTTTCGCTTATCATTTTTTAAACAAACCCTGCTCTCATTAGAAATGATTATCCAATTACCCAAACCTATTCGAAATATGATTGTTATATTTATTGCTAGAAGATGTGATAACCTTTCTGATTATCTCAAAAATATTTGTCCCTAAACTGAAGGAGGTAAAATGAATATCAAAGGTCTATGTATATATATATAAACTTTCAAATAAATGCGCTATTTTTATAAACAAGTGGGACAAAAGAAGTAAAATTTTTACATTTTTTGAAGTATATGGCGGACAGGAATACATAGATACCGAGAGCATGATCAAGGTGTCGAAGTGTTTTAGCTTATTGTACTAGATTCCCTTCACAAGTTGCCATTGTTCAGTGTTTCGTCGTCTGGATAGCAATAAATTGTCCTCTACGATACTCAGCGCTTATTGGTAGGTTTTTTTTATTTCATCAAGTTAACCTTTCATCCCTTGAGGCATTCTTTGGTCCAATCAATTATTTTCGTCTCAAAATTGTACCAATTTTCAAGCTAATGTGAAGGAAATCTTTGTATTTTAGTGATTAAAAGACTACCCAGCACATATCAATGGTATAAGACAGTGAAATACTTATCTTTGAGTTGGCTGACTCTTAATACACCCATAAAGTATTAAAAAATTATGAGGATCTAAATGGCTAGAAATCAACCTATTTCGGTGAATCATCGACGATAAAACATCAAACCTATTTAACGTGTGGTATATTTGAAAATTTTATTTTACTATCAGTGAAATCGACAATACACAGCTTACTATTGATGCAGCGTCTATAAAATATGGAAGTGTCTAGACAAGTCGGTTTGCGAGGAAAGGTAATGCATTTTCCAAGCACTGATTACTGTTCATCTTGTATGTCTTTTGTGTTGATACTCTTGTCGCCAGAAAGTGTGATCCTGTATTTTCCAGAGAGGCTATAGGTTTTAAAGCGCGCCTTTTCAAAATTACTGATATCTCCATCATATTTGAAAAGAGGCCGATACACTATTAATTGTATTGTGAGCAATCTACGTAGACAAATGACTGATTCATGGCAAACTCAGAATAACAATAATAATGTGGCAAACTATGAGAAGAAATAAATCAATCATATTTGAGCAGTTTTGTTTTATTCCCTCAATCTGAGAAGGAGTCAAAAAACTCAGGCTGATTTGACAAAGATGAATTAATATTCACTTGGAGTCCTTAGGCACTCTAGACAGCAATCTGAAAATATTATTATGTTCAAGGAAATGAGGTTAAAACTGAATAATTGTAAGCATAAATATATAATAGTAAGCAAGCCCAATTAAATTGGAGAGAGTCAGGTAGATTTAGATACTCAATTTAGGGTAACGACTGTCTTCATTTGGCAAATTATGATGGCATTGAGTTATCTTTTATTTCTGTCCAAGAAACAATTGATTTATAATGTCAAGATGCTCAAATCGCAATACCTGACTCTCAGATTTATGAACGGCACCATATTTGCGATATTTAAAGCCTGTTAATTGATGTAATTAATTCCATTACTGCTAAACCGATTGAATGTTTTTTTATATTTTTCGACAGCAAACTCGACATTGTAATGTCAGATTTTACGACAGCAATTTTCGGCTTTGAAATAAAAAATACATTTCAAGTATTAGAACTTCAATTAGACACCTTTGATGACTCCAATCAGTTTGCGCTTATATTTCAACCATCTAAGCGAATTCTCCTGCCTATGCAATGATGGATTAAGATTACAATTTAAAGAAAAATATAATTTTTAACTAAATAATGAAAGCTACTATTTCGGTATTTTTCCTGATGTTATTAATTTATTAAATATTATAGGAGCTCATAGTTATTTTTTGGTCATGGAATACTTTGTCTTGTTATTAATAGGTATTATGTGGTCATAAACAAGAAAACTACCTTTTGTCGAAAAATATCAGTTTCAAGGGACACACCCTGTCTGAGAATGAAAGTAATCAAATGCTAGTAAGCTTATTGAAATCTAATTCCTTGTTTAGATCATCTTCGTATTATTTCCAAATAATGGAGATTAGGTAAATTTCACCTTGAATCAGACAGGAAGTGCCACCTTGCAGGCAAAAGGAACATAATGTGAGTTAAAAATGCATATTTTTAGAAATTAAAAACGAAATATTTTTTAAAAGAGTATCTTCCCTCGTGGAAATATCTTGGTCCTACTCTCACTAAATGTTCTTAATTAACTTCCAACTAAACTTTATCGATTGGGCTTTCTGGACTCATATCACTTTATTTAAACTTCCGTGCATTCCAAAGATCATTGACTCCTGAATTAGCGATGTGTTGGAATACATTTTAGTAACTTAGTATCCCTGGAGAGATCTTAAATAACTTAAGTGGCATTTACAAAATAAAAAAGGTAAATGGCAAATTATAAGACGAAATAGGCCATGGTTGAAGTAATCTACCTATATTCAATAGTTGTTTTTTCAAAGCTGGATAGTGTAAGAGAAGTGAAGACATTGTCCAGGAGTAGTGTGTCAAAGATACTGCCTTTCAATATCTATGTGATTGGAGGCATCTCGGCGATCAGTGACCCGTGTGTTCCTAATCATACGCAAAATTCTCGTTTTTAATTAAATTTAGAAAAAACCGGATCCTTGTAATAGAGAAATGAGATTGTTAGACCTAGCATTAACCGCCCAGCCTCATCTTATTGATAAAAGCCACACCAAAACCAAATTGTTGATTTTGATAATTGTCAAAGATTCAAGATTTTACAAAAACATTCTTCTAATTTAACATTGACTTCTGAAAATAATTATTTCAAAATCTTCGCATTTTTTATTCATTCAAAACTTGTTTGCAGCTTAAAAGAACCCAAAGAGGGACCAAACGATGACCGACTGTGCGTTAGGAAGAGGAAAAAGAGACGGAAATCTATGAAGCAGAAAGATAATTGCACTTAAATATTCATTAACCATACACCAGTTAATTATACTCACATAATAACTAAACTATGGCATAGTAATCGTTGTAAAAGGACCAGAATAACTTTTAATTAGATACTTAAACTTAATTTTAGGCTGTTATTGTACTAATTTCGCTATTATGCAATAGGATGTAGCATTAACTTAAATGCTATGAACTCGCAATAAACCTTAATAATTTAAAAGTGCCTTTACAACAAACAGCTTTTCTTCTCCATCCTTATTGTTGTTGTATAAATAGGGCTTCTGTGCATAAAGCATTTTCCATAAATGCTTTTTTGTTAGTTAGTTTAGACCGAATGTGGATCTTTGTGACCGGAGATATTCAAATCCTAGTTAATCCAGGTGTGTGTTTTGGCTGACTTTGCTTTCGAGTCCTTTCAGTCGTTTATCTAATTTCAAGAAGTTCATCAAAATAACATTTTCATATATGGCGACTGCTCACTGCTTTACTGTGTGCAGTGAAAACCCAAAATGTAATCTATCGGTGAAAGGATAGGTCTTAAATTACTATGCTGATTTGTTTTCAATGAGCCAGTTTTTTCATTTTTCTTAGTGGTATTAAAATTTCTAATTTCACGGAAGGGAACTCAGCTTAGGAAAGAATGCCATCGCTAAGCTTTTCAACAAAAAATCTCGTATTCTGTTATTTTCTTTATAAGCAATATTTATTTATTTATAACAACTGGCAGGCTTCTTAGAGGGGAGGAGGAATAGAAGAGTGATTCACAGATGTAAAAGAAACAGACAGACACAAAAGCTCAGAAAGGGAAAGATGAGTAGCGTGGTAGGGGTCGAATATGACATATAGTGGGGGTGAAGGTAGTTTGAAGTAAGTAGTCAACTGCTGGTTAAAAGACATTTTTGCCGAATGATTATACGTTGCCTAGGTGGCATCACGAGGATGTAAGTCTATCCTATTCCCCTTGTTAGCAATATTTAACAGCAGTGAATAGTCATTTTGCTTACTAAGTGTTTACTGAAGGGCGTTGAACCTGTTACCCCTAACATGGGATCTGAGCACGGTGACCTTTGTGCCACTGGAGCTCCATTTTACTGGTCCATCCATTGCCCCCCCCCCTCCCATCCTCACCCCATTTTCTACAACTCTGATGTACTCAAATTTTTTCGCATTTTTGAAACCAATTGACGCCATGTTTTTGTCTAATATTTAATAAAGGAGGAAACTTTTAACTATTAGTTACATATTATTTCTTTCATTTTGAAATATAATTCACTTAGAACAAATTACCCAATCACTGTCTTACATCCCTTTTGACTGTCAAAATGATTTGACACTCACGTGACATGAACACGGCATCAAATCTTTATTAAATGGAGAAATCATAAAACCCATCGTGTGCCAAGTTAGTGCTCGAAGTTTTATTTATAGAAGATGATTTATATTAGATAAATTAGTTGTTTTTATAAATTTTAATACCTATATTTGACAAGGCCACTAATTAAATTTATCAGCGATCATATTTTTGCATTGATTTATTTACCCCGTCTATAATTGGCATTATTTTAACGATTCAAGTATTTCTAATGCTAAGGCTGAGTTAAATGTGTTCATAGATAATGGGATATGGACAAAGTGTCTTCGTTCTGATTCAAATTCTCAAAGCAACCGTGGTTGTTTCAATTATCTGGCATTACAGAGAGTCGTGCTTAGATATAATAAAGCTGTTTAACTAGCTCAAAATTTGATTATTAATGTTTTTATATTCCTATAATTGTGGGGTGTGCGATAGACTTACCTCCACGTGGTGCACCCTGGGCAACGTATATTCATACGGCAAAAAAGTCTATTAACTGGCAGTTGACTTCTGACTTTCAACTACCATGACCCCACTGTATGTCATATCCGCACCTTCCACAATACTCACCTCACCTTTTTTCTAACTTTGTGTCTGTCTCTTTTACATCTGTAAACCACTCTTCTGTTCCCCATCCCTCGACTTTCTGTTACCTTGATGTTCCTTCCCCCTGTGAAGCCCGAAGTCAGCTAAAGGGCTAATGAAAAACTCTCAAAACGCCTGCCATTTGAAATAAATAAATATTCCTATAATTGTTAAAGTACCTGAGTGCCGTCACTGATTCACTAAATGGGTGGTTGTAATATTTGTCTACTGTAAAATGGAAGTTGTTTGAAAAGCAAAATCTCATAAATATTCTTGAATAAATTAAGTAACTGGCAAGGAATTAAATCGAAAACTAGTCCCATGAGTACTAATAGAACAATGCATTGTAGAGAAATGGAAGATGTGCTAAAAGGTGACATAACCTCAAGATCATGAGTTCATGTTACGGTGTTAATGAGCAGATGGATGCTTGTTTCAAACTTAAATTCGATATGACTTCCATATATTCAAAGTGCATAAATATAACAATTGCATTAAAACAAAAAAATTATCTAGAAAGTGCTGAATTACTTAAAGTTGCCCTAATCCCATGCAAAGCTCTATATTAGGTGGTTCGCAAATGGGGCTACGAAATCCTCTCTTAGAACTGCTGATCTTTCCAAGACTAACCAGATATAAGGGCCTTTTCAAGTGAGAAGACTGAGAATTTGGTGGAACCAAGCGGATACTTAACACTTGGTAATGAATGTCAGAAGAACGAAGGGAGAAAGAAAAGCGTCAGTAATGGAGGGAGGATAACTCCGGTTGGGACAGACAGGCCAAATGAGAAATAGAAAGGCAATTGGCTGAGATCTCACCATTTGGTCATTGATGTTTAACTAACCGAACAGAGTTTTGTGAATAAAGTATTTTCCGGTTTGAACTTTCAATTTGTGGCTCTGCTACCTTTATATAATTTCATGACTAACGAAAGTTTATTTCTTTGGCTTATAATTAAGTGGAATTGTTAACTGCCAGAAGATGGTGAGAAATAATAATATGGCAACACTTATGGGCAATTACGAATAAAAGCAAATGCTGTCAACGGGAAAGTTTGTGGGATGACAATCTCTCTGTGCTTTGCCATCAATTTTTACGCGTGTATGTGAAGTGCCAAACATTTGTATGCAAATAACAAAGGGGGCCATTTCAATGACATTTTTCAACTAAATTCAATTGTTAATTTTGCAAATATTTATTGTAGGTAAATTCGCATGATCTGCATATTGAATTTTGAATAAAGTCGCATTTTTTAATGAAAATATGCAGTCAAGATTTTGTTGTAGTAGTGAATACTTTAAAACCTGATTTCTATAAAAAAACGTTGTTCTACAATGAACAGGGTGCACTCCTGTCTTTTCAAACTAAATTAGTATGTTAGGAAGATCATCTGAAACTTTGTAAAACGTGAAATAAAGTAGACAAATCGAAATCAATAAAAATTCATGTAGTAAGAAAAAAAACAGAGTAACAAAACTAATCGCATGTTTTTACCTACTCCGCAGTACCCTTGTTTAGCAAACATTAACAAGTTCCAGAATAGAGTTAACCCGTACTAATCAAGACACGTATTTGACATATTCATTTTCCTGGGAATATTAAGCAAGCAAAAAATTTATGCAAATATATCTTCACGGACAACAAAATGGGAAAAAAGCAAGTGAGTTACCGTGTGGTAGAAGGAAAAAAAAGTGTCGTTGGCTCTACCGAAGCTAGGGGTTTCAAAATAAGTACTTAGAAGTGATAAAATCAGCTTCATATTTAATTTTAACCATAAAGAGGAGATGAAGTCTTCAAGTTTCTATCTTTTAGTTATATAAAATGGCAGGCTTTATGATAGTCGCCATTAGACTTTTAGTTGAATTCGGACTTCTCAGAAGAGAGGTGCATCAAAGTCGCAAAAAGTCGAGAAGTGGAGCGGAAAAATGATTAAAAAATGCAATAGATACAGAAACAAAGGTAGAGAAAAAGGTAAGGTGAGTACTGTGAAAGTGATCGAATATGACTTAAAGACATTAAAGAGAAAAAAAACATTTCAAATGGGACCACTGAGCTTTCAGTTGGACCACGTGCATGCTTGAAACAAAAAAGTAATAAGTAACAAAAAGGGAAAAATAGGAAGGAGAATGGAAAATTTGAAAGGAAGAAAATAAAAGTCAGATTTTAGTGTGTGTGGGAGAGAGAATGGAGACGGAAGTACTTTGTTTATTTAAATTGTCAATCAAAAAATTGTTATCGGACAATTAGGATAGTACAAACATATTATTGGTCATTTAAAATCGTTCAAAACCGATGGCACTTATCTTGGCATCCAATTAAAATTTGTTTAAATTCATACGATAGAAAAAAAACCCCAATTCCAATAAGCCACAAGGATTGATTAAGTTATATTTCTCATCTCCACAGATTGATAAGCCGAAATAAGCCCAATTTCACATTAGGTTTAGCATTTGTGATGTAATAATAAAACTACCATTATATTATTCATTAAGGATAAGCGTTGTTTGAATTCCACTTGACTGAATTAAGATGTACTCAAGATCTAATGATTGCATTTCGAACATTTTCATTTTCCCATTTCCTACTTCACCTACTTCCACGGGTTTGCTTCGTGACCATGAGTTCGAAAAATCGGGTACATTCAATAATAAGAAAATGACTTCTTTCTATAAGTTTTTGATCAATCTCGATTTCTCCTAACAAATTTTTACAAAATCCTCATTGGAATAATGAATCGCCATTTCTTCTTCACAAGTCTGAAGATTTTAGCATCTAATGTTTTTGGGGTGATAAAACATTTCTTTTTAAGCACTTTTGTCTACTTTGTTTCAAGGTGGAGATAAAAAGTTTGCAACGGGACTTACTTTCCGTAAACATCTTGAGTAGCCTTAAATAACTGGACAGGAAATATGAGGGCAGATAGCAACATTGTGTGATTGAGTGACGTGTAAGTGGAGGTTTTGTTAATCAGACAGTTATCGCTTGTTAGGCACGTTGGCAACACGTAAAAAAATAGTTTTAAGATTAATAAACTTCTCTTCAAAAATACTTTGAGCAAACTTCACACAAAGTTCTCTTTTTAAAAGTTTGAGTAAAGCTTATTTTAATGAATGAGGAAGAACTAAACAAGTGGTTCTAGGTCTAAATAAAATACTCCCCAAAGTATTAATCTTTAACTCCTCATAAACAAATTTAAAATTTCTATTTAATGGATCAAATAGCATTATTTATTCACACAGAACCATAAGAACGATATCAGTAATTGGAGGGGCGTCTGTCTCGGTTCAAGGAATGCGATCTACCAAGCTGATACAAGATTACGTTATAATAAATTCGTATATTTTTCCCACAATTATGATCATTTCTAATGTAATCTTTAATTTGTAGGGACTCAATTCATTCCCTAATCGATGTATCTTCTATTCTGTTCGTTAGAAATTAAAACTTTTTCATTCAAAAACACTGGGCATACCTTTTATATTATATTACTATATTGCTAATGCATTGCTACCTTTTAAAAGCTATTTCAAAATAACTGTGAATTGATCTCAAACGTTGGTTATATCCTTTGCAATAAGAAAACAGTTTTGCGCGTAACTTGCATGAGGTTGTTTGTAGATAAGTTATTTATTACATATGGCAGGCGTTTTGATAGTTGTCATTAGCCCTTTAGTTGACTTCAGGCTTCACAGAGAGGGGGAGGAACAGCAAAGAGAAAAAAAATCGGGAGGGAGTAAACAGAAGTGTTTCAAAGGTAGAAAAAAGGTGAGGTGAGTACTGTGAAAGTGGTGGAGTATGACATACAGTGGGGTGATGGTAGTTTGGAGTCAGAAGTCAACTGCTTGTTAATAGACTTTTTTGCCCTATGAGTATACGTTGCCCAGGTGCACCACATGTTTGTAGATAATAGAAATGCCTTTTATTATGTAAAATAAGATACTAATCGAGCGTGAAAGTTTAGATAGATAAAAAAGCATATATTTGATTTCATTCACA
>UZAE01002144.1:0-10198 GCA_900617975.1 Rodentolepis nana
ATCTTAAATTAACTTAAATTTCATTATCAACTCTCGAAAGAACTGTCCATAGTACAAAGGAATAGGCGAAGAGATGATGCAGCCACCCTGGCACAATGCCCACTACTATTCAGCGACAGGAAATTTGAAAAGGAGTATACCACATAGACCTCAGTTCCATTCCATATTCGTCCGCGTGGGCCAAGTTCCTAACCGCTATGGCATATCACGTCGGTGTTCTTAACGGTTAACTAACTTCTGGATTTTCACCTTTACTAATGCTGGTCAAAAGATTACTTCGTAAATATGACGACACTGAGAGCTGGGTTCATCGCCATTCAAACAGATTTTTATTTATTTCAAATGGCAGGCGTTTTGATAGCTATCATTAGCCATTTAGCTGACTTCGGGCTTCACGGAGGGGAGGAGGAATATTAATTTGACAAAGTGTCGAGAGGGGGAGGCAGAATAATGATCCACAGATGTAAAAGAGGCAGACAGACACAACGCCAAAGAAAAGGTAAGATGAGTACTGTGGAAGGGGACGAATATGACAAGCAGTTGGGCCATGGTATTTTGAAGTCAGAAGTCAACTGCCGGTTAATAGACTTTTTTGCCGTATGAGTGTACATTGCCCAGGGTGCACCGCGTGGAAGAAAGTCTATCGCACCTCCCTTCGAACAGAAATAGTCTTTAGGAAATGATATTCACATTTAGTTAGTTGCATTTGTCATTTTTTGAACGGAAATCGATTGCATTAAAACCGCTACATACCTGAGGATAAAAGGGCTCTTGTCGTAAATTGATATTTCCCAACAAATTTTAATGGCAGTGAAGTGTAATTCAGGTAAACAGTTGTGCCACTCTTGAAATGAATTCTCAGAGTCATTGTTAAGAGTGCCCAAAATACCATTTCACTGTCATATATTAAATCATAAGAAATGAGTAAATACAGTTTGGTATTAAGTTGACACAATAGATAGGCAATTACACGAAGTCGAATTGAGCAATCATCCTCATATACGAGCCCGATTAATGCACTAATTTAGGGCTCGAACCCTTTTCAGAACCTGTGGATCTAGTTTCGAAATGACAAGATTGATATAGTAAAATAACTTCGTTTAATACATTCAAAGCCAATCTTTTTTTGAAATCTAAATTGGCGATCTTTAGCAACACGGCCTCCACTTGCTCAGTACTCGATATGTTCTAACGGCCTTTAGACCTCCTTTTCTATTCTCATTTGCTATTCCTATTCTTCTTCCATTCTTTTCACTTATACTTGACATCTTTTACACTTGTAATTGTCCAGTGGACCGCCTCAACTCATGCTTTTAGGTTTACAGAAAGCCTGTTGTATTCTGTTAGTCTCCTGACAAATCGGCACACCTTTTAAGTGACTCGGTGGTATTATACAGCTAACTCAGAGATAAATTCGATTCCTTCGGTGAGGAAAATTTATTTATTTCTTAATATCGAATGGCAGGCGTTTTGATAGTTACCAGTAGCCCTTTAGTTGACTTCAGAATTCATAGAGGGGAGGAACAATAAAGTGAAAAAGTCGAGAGTGAGGAACAGAAGAGTCATTTAAAGATATTAAAGCGACAGACACAATGGTAGGGTGAAAAAGCAAGGTGAGTACTGTGAAAGTGGTTAAATATGGCCATACAGTGGGGTCATGGTAGTTCGAATTCAGAAGTCAACTACCGGTTTATGGACCTTTTAACCACTCCGTGGAGGTAAGTCACTTGCACATCTCTCGGTGAGGAAACTCGTTTTCGGCGATTTACAAATATATACGGAACTGACCATTTAAAGACACACACACAAAAAACCTAGAAAAATCGTCTAACTTTAAATATACTTGGTTAATTGAATAATTATCGATTGCGAAATTCAAGATGATGTACTACGGCAGTTTTCTGGTACCTATTGGCTGTGGGGACGAAGGTTGATCGAAAATTTGACTTTATTACAAAACCGTTGGTAATTAGCAACAAACTTTCTGTTTAGTATCAGTTTCACTAAAATCATAGCAATATTTTCATGATTCTGTTAATAAATGCACAGTTTGGTTTTAAAAACATTGCAACTCTATGTAAAATCACTTTCTAATTTCTAAAACCTTTTGGAAAATCGTATGCACCTCATCTTACTCTTGCTTGCACTGAAAATTTACACCTGTTTAGATGAACTTACTTAAACCAAATACAAGGTACGTGTTTGGGAAAATTGAAAAAAAGTGATTTCCTTCAACGTGTCTAACATACCAAGTTCTGTCTTTTCTTTAACAAAATTTGGAGTTGAATGTAATAAAATGTAATAAAAAAATTCGGCCTCCCGTTGGTCCAAATCAATAAAGCGCAATAATCAGGTATTCCAGAAAATACTAGACAGGTAACCGGTAGAAAATCACCGCTTTCACACAGAATTCGCTTGAAATTTGAAAGTTAATTCTATTTTTCATTAAGTAGAACTTTAAGGAATTTTATTTCAGTACAAAAACGTATTTTGTATAATTTTTACAAATTAATAACATTACTGATTAAAATATTGAAACTTTGAATTAGTTCAATAAAAAATCAAAGTCAAACCTTTTGAACAAGCAGGTGTGGGTATCACAACACTGGCATGACAAAAGGAAAATGCCCTTAAGCGTTCGAACATTCTGGTACGCGTGGTGGTGATACCAATCAACCCATTGAGCAAATGAGTCATCATAGCGGAGACCTAACAGCCAATCAGCAATTATGAGTCATGTCAGGATCCGTACAAACGAAATTACTTAGAATGAAAAGCCTTCTATCTGTTAAAACACAATCTCCTCCCAACGTCTGCTTCTCTACACTGCTAATGTGGGGTTGCTTAAAAAGGTATAAATTCCAAAATTGAGTTTGCCATGGTAATGAATGAGCAAAACCGATGCTTTTTAATGCAGCTATCATTAATAACAGATAGATTATAAATTTTCTTCAGATACCTTTATTCCAGTTTGCTGTGCGGATAAAATTTAGGGATTAGCGTTCTGAATACAATAGAAAATTATTGAAGAGAATTTGCAGACAAAATAAATCGGAATTTTACTACTAAATTTGATTTATTTCCAAACTTTTAAGTGGAATAAAATGTCAAAATGTACCATAAATACAGACTTTAAATACATTAATATATTTTACCAATAAATAATTAGATGGAGCAATTTAATTCATTCCAATATTTGGAAAATGAGATAAGGGAAAAATAAATAGTTAATTCTTTAGGAAATTAATGAGATGGTATTTATTATACTTCTGAAGTCCATTTGGAATGGTCTCCCAACTGTTATTTTTTAAAGATGAGCTTAAGTTCTTTGACATTCTCTATCACCTCAAATTTATTTATATCAAATGGCAGACGTTTTGATAGTTATCATTAGCCCTGAGCTGACTTCGTGGCTTCACATCAAAGTGACAAAAAGTCTAGAGGGGGAACAGAAGAGCGATTCACAGATGTAAAAGAGACAGACAAACAGACATAAAGGCATAAAAAAGGTAAGATGAGTACTTTGAAAGGGGTCGAATATGACAGAGTGGGATCATGGTAGCTTGAAGTCGGAAGTCAACTGCCGATCAATAGACTTTTTTGCCGTATAAGAAGTGATAAGTCAACTGCCGGTTAATAGACTTTTTTGCCGTATGAGTGGGTTGCCCAGGGTGCACCGCGTGGAGGTAAGTCTATCGCAACAACTGCCGGTTAATAGACTTTTTTGCCGTATGAGTATACGGTGCCCAGGGTGCACCACGTGGAGGTAAGTCTAAATATACATTGCCCAGGGTGCACCACGGAGGTAAGCCGAATGAGAATACGTTGCCCAGGGTGCACCACGTGGAGGTAAGGTGTGAGTGTACGTTGCCCAGGGTGCACCACGGACTCTTTTGCCGTGTATACGTTGCCCAGGGTGCACCAGTTTGTTTGCCGTATGAGTATACGTTGCCCAGGGTGCACCACGTGATAGACTTACTTGCCGTATGAGTACACGTTGCCCAGGGTGCACCACGTGGTGCCTTATGAGTATACGTTGCCCAGGGTGCACCACGTGGAGCCGTATGAGTAAACGTTGCCCAGGGTGCACCACGTGGAGCCGTATGAGTATACGTTGCCCAGGGTGCACCACGTGCCGTTTGAGTATACGTTGTCCAGGGTGCACCACCTGGAGGTAAGTCTATCGTGAGTATACGTTGCCCAGGGTGCACCACGTGGAGGTGTATAAGTATACGTTGCCCAGGGTGCACCACGTGGAGGTAAATCTATTGCGCACCCTTATTACCTCAAACTAGAAATTCGCAAATGGCCGCATTACAACTTTAAATCAGTTTAGTCTCCTTTTTTGAGCGATTAGTTAATCTAAGAAGATAAATTAACTGGTTAGCGTAAAAATTGTTTGCAAAGCCTTTTGGTTTGAATGCATTAAAATGAATTGAATCTCAAGGTAAAAATGAGGTGACAAAAAAACGATCTCACTGCAATAGGAGGCAGTACTTTTCCCGTCCCATTATATAGTTAATACGCATGGTATCCAAAATAATTTTTTTCAAAATACATGGACAAGGATAACCCAAATCGTCCTCCCGCCTTAAAAGAAGGTAGCAAAACTGTTAGTTGCTCAAAATGCAGTGTGTAAAAATAATTTCGTCCTATTATTTGACAATATGAATAGAATCAATAAGTGATGACAAAATAATAAAGATTATTTCAACCACGAGTTAAATTGGGGTGAGAATATTGGAGTTAGGCTAAGATATGACTAGCAATAATATGGAAATGGGATTATCCTAAAATGTAATTCATCAAATAGTCTAGAGTGGATATCAGAAAGCATAACTTTGTTAAAACTAACTAATGCTAATTAATCAAAAAATTTACCTGGAAAATTATTTTTAATAATAAATTGTTTTCCGCTGCAATATTAATATTTTGTTCTATACAGTTATCAATGATCGAGTAAATATTAACTTTAAATTTGCAAGATAATTATATATTTATATTCTTAAAAGTGTTTTTTTCACCCATAAAGGTTGCAGTTCATAAAATTTCATTTTATAAATTGGAGCGTCTATTACTACCTTTAATGCACTGACGACCTTCGCAACAATTCATATATATGCTAATGCCTAACTACTTGTGACTTTCACTGTCACACCTATTAATTGAAAAATTTTCAAGTTATAAAATTTCCATATACATAAATGGGCAAAGACATTTCCGAAAAAGGTAAAATTACTGCTTTTGCATTAAGTTATGATAATTTAACCTTAAGATGATGATATTTTAGAGCTGCTTAACTTTCTTAACTCATTTTCGATATTTTAAGACTTTCTTTTAATTTATTTTTCTTATGAAAGTTCCCTTGAGCATAGATAAATTTGCTTGGTTAATCTTATGGATATACCTCAGATGCTTACTTACGACCATACTGATTTATTAAACAAATTTTCTGATATAGAGCTAATATATCGTTTATTGTGTAAAATTTGTTCTTATTTTAACTTTGTTGTTCCTCATCAGCTAGTTTAAAACCCAGCTTTCTGTATGTATTCCAAAATAATGATCAATATTCATAACCCATTTTGTAATTCAGAAGTCATGGACTCAAAACCTCTTCCTCAATATACGGGTAAGTATTCAGCATTTTTCACTTCTTAAAACATAATTAATTTAAAATATTGAAGGGATTTGATGAAAGGCAGTTTGTTAACAGATTTACGTTTTTTGCAATTGGTTACTTCCTTGTCAATTTGCTTTAGTAAAATTGACAGTTATAATTTTTCAAACCTCTCCCTCTCTCTTAGATGCAGCTACTGTTCAACAACCGCATCATATTGGTGAGTTTCGATAAATTTTTTATACTTTAATAAATGCAGAGCCTGAAAATAATTGTCAATTTATTTGCTTTGCCAAGCCATTCCAGCTGTATACTTCGGCAAAGAACCTATTGATACGTTCTGCATTCATTGTGGAAACCGTATAAGAACGTCGACTGAATTTGTGACAGGACCTTGTACACACATTTCTGCAGCGGTTATTTGCCTATTTGGGTGAGATTTTGAAGTGAATTACTTCTTTTCAAATTCAGCAACGTGTAATGTCAATTACCTGTTTTTTCCGAATTAAAGATTTTGGTGCGGATGTTGCTTAATTCCCTACTGCGTGGACGATTGCATGGATGTACTTCACAAATGTCCACATTGCCAGAGAGAATTGGGCAGATTTAAACGATTTTAATTGATCAGAATGTATGCCTGCATTTTATACACAGATAACTCTTTATTGTGGAATAAAAGTAATATTTTTAACATGAGTGTTTTCACTATTTATTGTGAAAAGTACAACTACAAAAGATCATCTATTATATCGCAATAAAGGGTACACCCTGAGCAAAGTATTCTCATGCAGCAAAAAAGTCTGTTAACCGGCGGTTGTTGTTTGGCTTCAAACTACCATAACCCCACTCTATGCCCTATTTGACCCCTTCTATAGTACTCATCTTACCCTTTTTCTACTTTTGCGTCTGTCAATCTCCTTTCATCTGTGAATCACTGTTCTTTCTCATCACTCAAATTTTTGTCACTTTGATGTTCCTCCTCCCCTCTGTGAAGTCCAAAGTCTGCTAAAGGGCTGATGATAAAAATCAAAACGCCTGCCGTTTGAAACAAAATAAGTAAATATTCCAATGAAAATGCAATATAATTCCGACTACTTATATTTGTTTACAGGGGGTGTGTGATAGACTTACCTCCACGTGGTGCACCCTGGGCAACGTATACTCATACGGCAAAAAGGTCTATTACCTGGCAGTTGACTTTAAACTACCATGACCCCACTGTATGCCATATTCGACCCCTTTCACAGTACTCATCCCACCTTTTGTTCACCTTATCTACCTTCGTCCTTGAGACACTCTTCTGTCCCCCCCCCTCTTGAATTTTTTACACTTTGATGTTCCTTCTCCTCTGTGAAGACTGAAATCAACTAGAGGGCTAATGATAACAATCAAAACGCTTTCCATTTGATATAATAATAATAATGTTTGTTTACAGCATTCGTTCATGCGCATTTGTTTCACCGATGGATTTTTACCCAGCTTCTTGATTTGAGTCTAGTGCTTTTTAGAACCAGCAGTATCAAGAAAGAAGTTTTGCGAATCCAGTTGATTAAAGTTATTTTTCTGTTATTGAACCCAATTAACGAACCTGAAAATTGAATATTCCCCTCTCCATATAACATCGACTCGTCAGACTTCCATTTGTTTAATGTAAATCAAATTTGTTTCAATTCTAGCGTCATTAAAGACGATTTCATTAGTTTTGCGGCAGATACTGCACGAGTAAGATTTAACATCTTCCCTAAGAAAATCCTATAGTATAAAGCTGTTCACAAGTTTAGTTAATGTTTATTGAAAGAATTAAGAAAACAGAACTTATTGGGTGAAAAGAATTATAGATTATGGCAAACACCACAAAAAATTATTCATTACTACAATTATACAATCTGCTGCGTTTCTGCTACGATTAATTGATGAATAGCCGAGATTTCTCCACATTCACGGTCATAACTTGCAATCCGTCCGACAGCCACACCTTCAGGATCGTTCGAATGCACATGAGATCTCTGTGAATAGTCTTGATGACGTTTATCAATTTATATCCTTTATGTACTGGAATAGTTCAAATTAGAAGGAGAGTTTAACAATATTTTGAAAGTCTTTTCGAGCTGATACGAACCTATACTATGATGTGCTGATGTGTTTCTGCATATATTTAAAGGAAAGGGGATCATATCGCATTTAAAAGTTTCATATCTTTCATGTCTTTTCAATTCCGTTAGGCATTTTTGTCAGATCACCGCGTTTAAGCGCATAAAACAGACAGCCGCCTTTTTCAGTCGTCCATAAAATTGGGACGATTGTAATGCATAGCATATTGAGCAGTGAAAATTATAAAATGAGTTAATTAAAGAAAATGAGAGAGGGGTAAGATAATACTACAGTGATTGGAGAAATTTTGATTTTTGCACAAAAAGTGTTCCTTTATATTACCTCTCTGAAATGATTGAAAAAAGTTTCGGCAAACGCAAAGGCATGAACCCTATTTCTATCAAAACGATCACACTAAGGAATATTGATTTTTTGTCATTATAACTGGAAATAACTGATGATTTTTGCTTTTTCGTATTCATTCTAGTTGTGTAGTTTTAATCAATACAAAACATTGTGCTTATATTTCACGGCATTAAGCAGTGTTTTGTATTGAGATATCATTTTGAAGCACTTTAGAGATATTTTGTGATTTAAACCGTGCATTAGCTGACCCGTAAAGGTCAATTTTAGCACGTAATTATATCAAGCACATGTTCCGATAACTTAAGGGACCAACTATTCTCTCCACCAACAATTGGTCCATTCTACCCACTGCATTAAAATAACTCTTTATTTCAATCTTCTCATTACTTAAGCAATAATTGGTCGACAGCTATTTACTCTGGGTTTAAAACATAACATACCCAACTAACTACTAATTTGCCAAATAAATAATTTTGCCAATTAACCGTTATTGGTAGTATTAAATGGAAACACTTGCCATTTACTTGTCCCTTGTTAAATAACTTAAAATTTTGAGAAAAAATTTTTTAAATATTTATTAATCTTATATAATCTTGTGGTGATTATTTATCCTACCCCCCTCCAAACTCAAATCGCTTCAGCTAATGGAATGTAAGATGAGAAAAATAACATTTCGACAAATGTATTTTCTTTTAGTGGGTGGTTTGCAAATGCCACTTTGCCCTCAATGATTAAGTAACAAAAGATTCAAATGTGGAAATATGGTAAATAACTGAGAACAGGAATCGATTGAGCTTCAATCGCGCCTTGATGTTAGATTTATTTCGAATGGCAGGAATTTTGTTAGTTACCATTATCCCTTTAGGCTTTAGGCTTCATGGAGGGGAGGAACATCAAAGTAACAGAAAGTCGAGGAGTGGGGTACAAAAAAATGATTCACAGATATAAAAGAGACAGACAAAGAGACAGAAAAAAGGTAGGATGAGTACTGTGAAAGTGGTCGGATATGACATGCAGTGGGGTCATATTAGTTAGAAGTCAGAAGTCAATTGCCGAATAATAGACTTTTTGCCCAATGAGTATACGTTGCCAAGGTGTACCACGTGGAGGTAAGTCTATGGTACACCCCAGGCGAAATTGTAAGAATAATCAGGCCTTGATGTAACACCAGCAAAGTCAGAGCCCATTGGTTTGCTGCACCCTGGTGAGTGACACATGAAATGAAGGATCAACCGCACTACTTAAGCCTGGCTAATAGACAAGCTGGCTGAAATCGATTTTGCCACCAGGCTGGCCTCATGGTACATCACTCTACTCAACGTTGACATTCGCTTTTCCAAATGGGATTGGAAAGTAGGGTCACAAAGTTAGCTTCACTCTTAACTTAAAAATTCATCAAGACTCGATTTCAATGAATATGCAAGTGGGATATTTTAATAATATTCCTTTAAATATATTCATGTTCCCAACTCTTTAAGAAGAGCGTATGAGGTTGTCAGTTCATTATAACTCAAAATAATTTGTTATTTTAATGTGGAAGACAATGTTGAATTGCGCAGGGGATATTTAGTAGATCACATTGGCAATAATCTGTTCAAAATGGCATATGACAGAAGATTGCTGTTTTGGATGTGCCATCCTCCATCTTGATTGATTTGATGTCACCATTGGTCAGGGAACATCATAATATGTTCCGGTACCAAAGAGAAGTCCTTGATCTTATATGAGAAGCTACTTGCGCATTACCATGGACAAATTCTTCAGCAATTATGAGAATAGACCAAGACATCTGAAAACGCAATCTGGTCTAATACAGAAAGCCATAGAACTGAAGAAAGCATTACAAATCGAGGACAAATCAATAAGCCTCCCTCTACCCATGAAACCATTAGCGGACACTGATATAGTGTGTTGCACCCAACTGCACCAAGTTTTCACTGATGGATCATACATAGAAAACCAAGCAAACATTGGTTCAGGTGTCTATTCTGAACTCTTCTCTTTCTACGCAGCAGCAGGACACAATAGATCCGTTTTCGAAGGAAAAAAGAGGCCATTAGGATAGCACTATGCCAATCAAGTTGCCTGGATATGAAATTCATCAAAGCAGTAATCCTTTTG
>UZAE01002145.1:0-10197 GCA_900617975.1 Rodentolepis nana
CTAATCAGCCAAACACTTTATTTCCATTGAATTAACAGACTTGATCACAAACTTGATCAATCCCTCTGGGTATTGGAGTTTTCCCTTACTTTCCAGCTTCTAACATCTCCTTTCTTAATGTTTTTTTCTCATTTCATTCCTGTTGTTCTACTGAACTCTTGGTTTTTTTGATTGATTTAAATATTCATCTCTCATGGTAGACTTAATAATATGACTAGAATTTTAGAAGAATTTATGCCAATTTAATAGGTTTGATGAGGTAATTTAATCTACTTCCACCTTTCTATTTGTCAACAAATTATTTGCTGTCTTTTCATCTCATTTAATCTGGCTCACAGTTGGTGACAAAAATATTTCTCTTGTTGTTCAAATCCGCGTCTTTGGTGACGCTCAAAGGTATTATGTGTAGGATTTATCACATAAATTTGACCTTCTTTCTCATCTCACAGCCGAATTCCGTTGGATCAAAGAGACATTTTACCAGCTCTCAGTACAACTTCAGTGAGCTAAATCGCGTTTATCGCATTCACATTGTCTGGATTATTAAGGGTTATAAATAGAGCAGACGGATCTGATTAATTAGAGCAATCAATCAACAATTCAACGGGTCTGGAAAATTGTCTTCATAGCCATATACATGAAACTTAGAGTCATTTGTTGCAGAATGAAAGTTACATAAAATTGGAATGCATTTTTCAAAACAAAGCGAAGGTGTTTAATGCTTCCGACTAGGTAAATTCTTACTTCGTTAAATGGCCCAACCTTTCCTATTTGGCACGTTCATTAATCTTCATTGCCATTTGCTATAGTTCAAGTAAATTAATAATGATAATTACACACCTCTTTGATGTAATCAATATGGTTTTCGTTGTTTTTTCGAACTCAATCTCTTTTATGCCGAATTTTAAGTGTGAGGTGAAATCAATAACAATAAATCGACACTTCTAATTATTGACTTTCCAAATTTCTTTTCTCTGTTATCATTTTAGAAATGAATTACCACCCGATGTGTAGTAATTAAACTGAAAAAATGTGAAACCAATTGGTTTTATATGGCTAATTCGGGCACACATTATAATATTAATAGTTAATAATAAAATAATATTTGCACTAAACTATAAACTACTTAATGGAGCTTATCGGCACAAAAATGTATGAAACTAAAATTGCACCTCAGTTTGTCAATAAAGGTATCTTTCCTACTGTAAGAACTTAATACATGACCTTGAATCGCTCAAATGGATCGATAAAAATGGCCATGTGAGATATGCTTCAGACATAAATGAATGAACGTCTTTGCAAAGAAGTATATTTTAATAAATATTAGTCTTGCTTAAAAAATAACGTAGCTTGATTGTATGATTCTCAAAAAACAAACTTGAAAGATGTAAAATATTGGGTTTATTTGTGATATTTAAACGTCAGTTGATTAATTCTTCTAGGATTTTGCTAATAGAAATTTAATTATCACACACTCCGACATGCAAACTTTCGCGTATTTTAGAAATTTACTTATGCACAATTAAGTCCTCTGACTCATATGTCTACTTGGTCTCACATACGGACTCAATTCTAGTTGTCAGCTCGAAAGCAAATCCAAACATCCTAGCCCATAAACTCAAAATCATGGGGCAATCCTTGAGGTTTATGCGTGTAGACCTCCCCCTCACCAAACTTCCTCCCCTGCAATCAACAATTAGTTAACTTTATTTCCCGAATAATAATACGGCAAAAAATTCTATTAACCGGCCGTTGATTTCTAACTTCAAACTACCATCAACCCAATGTATGTCATATTCAACCCCTTCCATAGGACTCATCTTACCTTTTCTCTACCTTTGTGTCTGTCTGCCTCTTTTACATCAATGAACCACTCTCCTGTTTCCCACCCCTCGAGTTTCTGTTACTTTGATATTCCTCTCCTCTGTGAAGCTCGAAGTCAGCTAAAGGGTTAATGACAACTATCAAAACGCCTGCAATTTGAAATAAATAAATAAATTTCTAGTTCCTCTTATTAGGGAAGATTAAATTCAACTTGGTAGCCCAGCTCAGTCAGATTAGAGTAGAGTAACAGCACCTACTTCAAGACACATATAAGGCATATTCTAAGCGCCTTGAAATCAATTATTGGTTAAAAGGATTTGACAAGTGCTAGCTAAAAATACAAGTTCAAGTGCGAAGTGATTTGATCTACTACGTCTCAAGGTAATTAAAAGACACGAATTTCGCAAGATGGTATGAGCACCCACCTAATTAAGCATGTAATCACTTGGTTCGCGTCATCGCGAGAAGAGGGTGCATTTTATTGAGCTTCATTTGGCTTAAAACTTCTGTGATTATCACATCGTGATCCTAACCTGAGTCCTGGGTCAAATTGGATATAGACACACCCACCAGCAGTAAGTTCACTTCTATTCTCACCCAGTTTAACGTGCTGAACATCAAGCAGAATATGTTGGGACTCTCTGCTTTCCTTTAAGTTCTGATTTTCAGACTTATTTAGCTTTTATAAAGCGTATCTTCTAATCGCCTTTCATTACTGGCAGCTTCATTAGCCCCTTTCTTCATAATTAGAAAATTAATGATTATAAGTGTGATTGTTACGATATAGTTAAAATAAACGCAAATTTTGCGCTCAGTACTCAAAATAAATTTGTGCGATGCTCGAAAATTTTTATTTTGGATTTTGACTGCCACCTCCATTGTCACTTAGCCACTTAAATAAAATTGTTGAAAGTTCGCAATTACATCCACCCCCGCTCGCAGATCCAACGAATTATGTCATCACTGCAACTTTCAAAGATTATGGAGTTAACTATTAAGTTGATTGATTGAGTTAGTTGAAAGCAAATCTTTGAGGGCGTATTGAAAACCAAAACATCATCTGATCCATTAAAATCATATTCACTAAACTTACGTGCAATAGCGTTTTTGGATTTTATGCGTCGAAGGCGCCTTCTTGTCAATAATTAGGGCTACTCACAATGTGATGATTTTTTTTGTTTGAATTTCTAATTATTGTTAAAATTCTTACCTTGGGATGACTGAGCAGAACTGAATTTATGCTTGCTTACGTGTGGTGACGCTGCATTTTGCCCAGCGTGAACTCACTCTCATAAATAAGACTTATTCATTGTTAGGCATTTATTTTCTCTTCGCATTAACAATACTTACATACAGTAATCAATAGTTAAACAACTTAATTGATAGATAAACTTTCATTAGTGCGAAGATGACCCTATTTTGTAATTTGGGGTGTGTGATATACTTACCTCCATGTGGTGCATCCTGAGCAACGTATACTCATACGGCAAAAATATCTATCAGTCGGTAGTTGACTTCTGACTTCAAACTACCACCACCCCACTGTATCTCTTACCTTTTTTCTCCCTTTGTCTTTGAAACACATCAGTCCTCCCCCCCCTCCTCTCTCGACTTTTTTTGCACTTGGATATTCCTCCTCCTCTCTGTGAAGCCTGAAGTCAACTTAAGGGCTAATGATAACCACCAAGACGCCTGCCATTTGATATAAATAAATTAATTTTGTAATTTGGTCTTTTGTTGGCTTGTTGACATTTGAAAAGCGGTGTCGTACAAATTTGCTGTGGTATCAAATGGTGGATGTAGTCAGGTAGAAGACGACTTAGTAAGAGTAATGCGATTTTCATTCTGAATGTTGCAAAAATGTATCTATTTGGGATGAATTAGACGAAGAAACACGCATATATTTTATTAGGTACATCGAACATTTAGGCTTGACACCGATGGTGAAAATAAATACCAAGGAAAGCATAAATCCGAAGGAACCCAAACGGTAATTCGAATAGGGAAATCGGGTCAAAGGCTGGGAAAGTTCAGGTCAGAAGAGCTTAGTTCGGAACACTACAGCCAAAATTAATTAAATGCATAGAGCCTCTCGTCTGTTAAATTAATTTTACATTCAACTTAACAAGGCATCGTGTATGACTTAATTAAGGCAGTAGTAACGGAAGAATGTTGAATGAAAACAAAGACAGTGATTTTCTAAAGCAGCGTCAGTGAACAAACCAAAATGGAATCGCAGCTTTTCTCAACTGTATGAATAAGAAAATCGTGAGAATTAAGAAAACTATACGAGAAATCTATAAGCGACTCATTTTTCGACACCCGTTTACCTTACCATATTAAATTAATGCACCAAAATAATGCTAACGCATAAGTGAATCATCGATTTATTGGATCCACTATAATCACTCAATGGTGTAAATCTTTTCTTCTTCTTTTTCTACGATGGAATTAATTCAGCATTTTAAGTTTCTTACGTATCGTCAACCTTTTTGAATTGCTTCGCCACCCCTCCCTCATCCCTACAAGACTCATCAAATATGTGGAATTGGAGGAACCTTTAAACACCATTCAGTATTTAGTCGATGAAAATTTTTCCACTGGTTATTCCGTTTTGCGTCGCCCCAATTGCTAACTTGACAATTAAGCTTCCATAAAGCGAATCTTAAATTATCTCAGGCGGGGTGTGCGATAGACTTACCTCCACGTGGAGCACCCTGGGCAACGTATACTCATACGGCAAAAAAGTCTATACACCGGCATTTGACTTCTCACTTCAAACTACCATGACCCCAAAACCGGCAGTTGACTTCTGACTTCAAACTACCATGACCCCCTGGGCAACGTATACTCATACGGCAAAAAAGTCTATACACCGGCATTTGACTTCTCACTTCAAACTACCATGACCCCACTATATGTCATATTCGACTACTTCTACAGTGCTTACCTCACCTATTTCCTACCTTTGTGCTTGTCTCTTTCACATCTTTGAAGCACCCTTCTGTCTCGTAAAGATCTGTGACTCACTCTCCTGTTCACCCCCCCCCCTCTCGACATTTTTCACTTTAATGTTCCTTCCCCTCTGTAAAGCCTGAAGTCAACTAAGAGGCTAATGGTAACTATCAAAACGCCTGCCATTTGATATAAATAAATAAATTATCTCAGGCTTTAAGGTGACTGTGACACCCAGACTATCCTCATAGCGGGTCGGAAGTGTAAATAATTAATGACTATTAATAGTTGGACGCCAAGAGTAAAGCAAGAGTTTTTACTCGCGGTAGCATTTGTCCTATGACTAATTAGCCCCGCACAAAGCTTTGAGTTAATCATTAACCTCGTCAGCTTGACATTTGAACAAAGATCCTACAAACAGTTGGTCGACAAAGGCAAGTCATATGACGTAGGCTGCTAATAGGGCTAGGGCTCGTAATTTGGAAAAGCAACTCCGATTTCTTCAACATTGGAGACTAAGTTAGCTAAAGACCATCGTTATTAATTATGGAAGCGCACACCATATAACAGAATCAAAGCCTTATCATTTTAGCATTCTCACGGCAGGTACAAATTACGATTTTTTTGCTATAGTGGCTGACTCACCACAATTTAGTAATCTTCTCCTGATTACTCAAAAGATATTGTACATAATCCCTTTCTTTTGCCTTTAAGTAACAATTCGATTGTTCTCGGCTATGTAAAAGAGGTTAAAATTGCAATGCATACGCGGAACCCAACTGTGTACTTGTGTAAAATAGTAGAATTGGCATTCCAGGTACAGTTTCTGTTAGACACAAATAGTATTTAACAAAATAACTAATCGTTAATAAAATAATAATAAGAATTGGAATTCACACGCTGACGGATTGACAATCGCATCGACAAAGTCTCAGTTTGAACATAAGAGCGGCGGCAATTAGTATGAAGAGGATGAACTGAAAGCAATTTAGTACGAGGTGAGGATATTGTCCACTTTATTAAGATTAATTACACAGTACTTACTTGAATAAGGAGGATTCCTAGACATACAAGGGTAATAGTTTTCATCTCCATCCGAAGAACACTTTCTATTCTGCTCTTGCAACCAAATACCATACTCATTTGAACAAGATCACAACGACAATTTATGGAAGCAAAACTTCCACAGCATTCTTCTGGACAAATTCCTAAAAAACAAACACCCTACTTATTATTTTTTAAGTAAAACGATATTAGTATTTAAACTTTTCAGTACCCGGTGGCAGATAGCTAACCCTGAAATCCTGTGCTGAAATCATTCCACAGCATCGAACTCCATTGTTCTAAATAATGAAGAAGTATATTGAAAATGCCAGGGCAGTGGTAAAATAAAACTATTAGATTTACCGGTTGCATTATTAGAGACCAGATAACTGTTGAAAAACCACTACCACCGTTGAAAAAGCCTAGTAAAAATGAAAGGAACTTGGTTGCTGTTTGTATGAACTAAAAATTATGAATTTAACGTTACTAATTCCAAAGTTTTTTGTTGGATAATAAATAAATTCAATATTACTCACCAGATTTTGAGTACTAAACAGAATTAGTATTCCTATTCCCTCGAGAAACACCATGATTCCCAGAATTCCCGCATACTAAAATATGAAATATGGGTTGTTCTCACTTTTCTTTATTAATAATAAATTATGAACGGATATGCAAGAATTTCAAATAGATGTTAGCTTGATTTTGTAATATTGAATTTGAATAAAACGTGTGTTTACATATAAACGAGCATTTTAAATTGAAGTTGGAGATTCTGACAAGAAATATTTCAATTGTACTTTGTTATTTTAGATGAATTTGAAAAAGGACTATAATTTCAAATAAGAGGCTTCGCATGCTGCTATTTACTTAAACTGGCCATTTGGGAATCTACCATCCTCATTGATGGAGACAACACCAGACACCCAATTATAGATTTTGGGTCGCAAGTGTGATTTAAAACAAGGTGTCGGATTAAAGTGCATTTTAAGCAGCATAAATTGGGTCAATAAAGCAGAACCATGAGGTCAATGCTCATAATCTTAGAGTGAGCCAAGTGGTAGTACCTTAGAGACCACTATCAAGATGAAGTAGCTTTATACCATCTTCACCACACAACAGGATGATAAAAATAGTAGATGAGGCATTTTTAAGAAAGTGAAAGTTCGGTGAGTGAGAGAGATCCGTGAATCCGAGATCTAGGATTGACGTGCGCTCATAGTTGTCAATTTATGGTTGTTTGCGTAGAACAAAAAGAAAAGGCGATAAAGATTTGAGACTAAATAACCTTTCCGTTCTCAGTACAGCAGTAGAAAATTAGCCCACACCAATCAACTTAGTTGGTCTGATATAATTGTGCACCATCGATCGATGCACCAGCCAATCATAATGCAATTGTTTCTATCTTTCAACTACATTATTATCCTAGGCCATTTTAATTATAAGCGCAATAGTAAAGCCAGCCAGTATAAAAAATTTGAGGGTTGCTATTGAAAAAAATTTCAGATGATTGGTCAACGAGCCAATAATTGAATGAGACTTTGTATTCGTTGCTTACCTAGAGTAATTTGTATTTTCTTCAATGGTATCGCTTTCTATTGAAAGATTCTATTCTTCTCAGACAACTTACATTAAAGATAAAGAGAGGAGGAACGATGAATGCTAGCGCGAACAAAGAATGATATTTTAGGATCCGACAAGTGACACTATGGCAGTTAGGGTAGTTGAGGGTAAGAAACAAAAATTTGCTTCGATATTAATTTAGATATTGATTTTGTCCTTTTTCACGTTAAAAGATATATGCTAGCATTTTCCGAATAGATGCAATTTTGGTGTAGGTATGAAGCTTTAGACAAATCTACCAAAAAATTCCCAGCCGCAGGAGATGTGTGTCGTGAATGAATTTACTATGACATTCAACTCTAAAGCAGTATGAAAATCTCTTCTCGAAATTTCAATTATCCTTCCTGATATCTTTCAATGGCTCCCAATTACAGCGGTCTTCACTTCTCAATTGCCTTGTTACCTAATGAAACATAGATAATACAGAAATTAATCTCCTAGTGAAATATATCAATTCTGTTGTAAATAAACAAAAATTTCATGAATTGTCTAGCAATGGAGGACCTTAATTATTCAAAGATGGAATGATAGGAATGTTTAAAATTAAAAAAATACAAAAAAACGTTAGTATAAACCATTCAAGCCTAATCACTAAAATAATGATAATATATACCCTAAAATTATTCATAAAAAAGAAAAGGTAAATAACTTGAACCATTTAAAGAAAAATATTGAACGAAAAGACATTTCAATTCTTCAGAAACGAAAAATATATATAACTTTCTAAGTGCATTGTGCACCTCAAATTAAGGAGAGCATATTTAGATGTTGTGTGCGATAGACTTACCTCCACGTGGTGCAACCTGGGCAACGTATATTCATAGGGCAAAAAAGTCTATTAATCGGCTTTCGTTATATTCATACGGCAAAAAGTCTATTAACTGGCAGTTAACTACGATAGACTTACCTCCACGTGGTGCACCCTGGGCAACGTACTTTCTTACGGCAAAAATTCTATCACTCGGCATTCGTTTTTCAATAGACTTACCTCCACGTGGTGCAACCTGGGCAACGTATATTCATAGGGCAAAAAAGTCTATTAATCGGCAGTTGACTTCTGATTTCAAACTACCATCACTCCACTGTATGTCATATTCGACTAATTTCACAGTACTCATCTTACCTTTTCTCTTTCTTTGTGTCTGCCTGTCTCTTTTACATCTGTTAATCATTATTCTGTCCCCCTCCCTCTCTTGACTTTTTGTCACTTTCATGTTCCTCCTACTCTCTGGGTAGCCCAAAGTTAGCTAAAGGGCTAATGATAACTATCAAAACGCCTGGCATTTGAGATAAATAATTAAATAAATATTTCCTCAGATTATGCAATTCAATAAAATAATTTTTACTCCATTTATCCTGAAAATAGAACGAAGTTTGATTAAAAAATAGATTACAGAAGAAAAGCTCACTTCTTGGAAAGAAGAAGACATCGACTTCTCAAAAGGTTCAAAATCTTTCCCAGCGCAGAGTAATATGATCATGTTTAGAATTTCCTATGAACTGTCTGCTAGGTTTACTCTGCCTCTCAACCTAGAGCGTACAGGCTGACTTCATTGGGTAATGACCCTCGGTCAAACAAGTCACAGACAGGGTAAAATAGGGAGGTGAATTGGAGTCTACTTTACTTCACTTGACGAATATTGTAGTGTAGACGCTCCACTGATTCCACCAAATTCCTTTATTCACACCTGCCTCCCTTCCCCACACTCAACCTGGTTATCCAACCACTTACCTGTTTCCTAACTTTGGTAGATCAGTAAAAGAGCGTTTCTTTGGTTCAAAGGTATATGGGCTCAAGTAAGAACGTACAAAGGCCGGAATTAAATTTCTGAATGAAAGAAAAATGTTAAATTTGGGTCTTTTTTACACTACGTACTACACCTCAGCACTCTCTACGGGCTACTACATTGAGAATTAATTAAATAATAAAAAAGATATATGTATATATTTGCATATAATTACAAGATGGAACTCACGATTCGTTGTAGGAGAAAACTGCCGCAACAAACGAGTATGCAAGCAATGATGCATAGGCAGAAGCAGATACTTCCAAATAGCACACAAACATTTGAAAGTTCCTCTACAAAATACAGGCAAATTTCGTAGTAAAATTCAAGGCAATTAGGGCCGATCATGGCATTTTAAAGTCCCGAACGACCCATGTCTCCGAACAAAAATAAGCGTTGAGTTAGGTATCGATTAAGATTAAAGTCAATGTTTTATTTGGGTGTGGGATAGACTCACCTCCACGTGGTGCATCCCGGGCAACGTATACTCGTTCGCCAAAAAGTCTATAAAACGGTAATTGACTTCTGACTTATAACTACCATGACCCCACTGTATGTCATATTCGACTACTTTCACAGCACTCACCTTACCGTTACCCCTACCTTTGTGTCTATCTCTTTTACATCTGGGAATCACTCTTCAGTTCTCCCTCCCGAATTTTTCTCACTTTGATATTCCTCCCCTCTGTGAAGCCTGAAGTCAACCAAAGTGCTGATGATGACTATCAAAACGTCTCCCATTCGATATAAATAAATGTTTTATTTGAATTTGCATTCAACTACCTTTAAAATTCCGTTTCTTTGAGATAAAAACCTGTAAATTCGATATGGGTAAATAATTGTCAATGCAATATTTAGTGATGAGGTAGTGGAGTAAATTTGAGGATTCTGTTCATGAAATAATTATTTTACAAATGTCATCTTCGTACTTAAAGCTCCAGTCCCCGCTTTCGCGGGGGGGGGG
>UZAE01002146.1:0-10194 GCA_900617975.1 Rodentolepis nana
CCAGGGTGCACCACGTGGAGGTAAGGCTATCGCACACCCCACGAAGTGAAATATAACGGTACATGATGATCTTTATTGCATGGTTCTCGCAGATCATTTTATTAGTTTGCCGTTGGTTGTTAAGATGTTCATTTTATTTGCTTTTAAGTACGTGCCTACTATTAATTTTGTAAGAATACACTTGAAAATATGTCTGACGACAACCGATTTAGCCATTTAAGAATAGACCAATGTGTGGGATACTTTATCGCTTGGTGCGTCATCGTATGCCTGCATGCCAGGATTGGGAGGTGCGGCCGTACAACTCTGTGTGCAGCGACCGTATAAACAGTGACCAATCATTAGCCTCTATTTGTTTAACCTAATCAGCCATCCTGATCATGATTAGGCCCCCTACAAGTACACTTTACCCGTAATATACTCACTGAATAAACGTGCTTCGTGCTACACATCTGTTTCCCTTATAGCTGGGCTATGGCTTAGCTAGTTCTGGGAGTCTAGCTAGATGTTGGAGAATCTGCCATAGAGATTTCTGAGTCAGTCAGGCTTTACTAAGGTGTTTAGCTGGTTCTGGGAGTCTAGCTAGATGTAGGAGGATCTCCCATTGAGATTTCTGAGTCAGTCAGGCTTTACTAGCGTAGCCAGAGATTTCTGAGTTAGTCAGGCTTTACTAGAGTAGCAATATTTCTGAGTCAGTCAGGCTTTACTAGCGTAGCAATCCGTGGAGCTATAGCTTAGCTGTTCTGGGAGTCTAGCTAGGTGTTGGAGAATCTGCCATAGAGATTTCGGTCAGGCTTTACTAGCGTAGCAATCCGCTACAATGCAATCCGGTCAGGCTTTACTAAGGTAGCAATCCGTTACAATTCTCAACCGGTCTGGCTTTACTAAGGTAGCAATCCGCTACAAGTCTTTAACCAAGGCTTTACGAAGGTAGCAATCCGCTACATGTTCGAGACTTAGGGAGCAATCCGCTACAAGTCTACAAAACAATATACATAACTAGCGTAGCAATCCACTACAAATGTATTTAGAAGGTTTTGGTAAAGTACCTTGATGGATTGTGGATCTTGTTCGGATTTTATGTTCCAAATAATGTGAATTTAAATTAATAACTCTGAATAAATTAAAGTCAACATAGTCGTTGTCTTACGTATTTGGCCTCATTTTACATGAACACGACTAACCATTTAAATCTTTTGTTTTGATCAACCCACACATCGATAGGGTAAAGTATTTGGTATCGCACACAACCTTGCGCAGCACAGAACTTCGTCCCAAAATTAACATGGTTTAATGTAACTCAAAAGTTTGAAAACTATCTTTCGCTTTAAATTCTGGCGTTTGCCTAGTGTCAATTATTAAGTGCCTGATCTTCCAAATGCTAATAGTATTAGTAACCAGAAGAATAGCCATAAAAATCAGAATGTTGGGCTGAGCCAATTCTGATGGAATGCTGGATCCTACTTTGTGTTAATTATGAAAAATTCCGTCACATTGTAACTTTCAACTGATTTCCCTTCTTTTGCTCACCCATGCCCATATGATACTTAGAATTGTTTATCATTGTGGGTAAGCAAGATAAATAAGTAAATTATTTTATCGTCCAAAATAACTGAAGAGTCTGTATCGATGGTAGGCCATTGTCCATTTAAAAAGTTATGAGTTTCGTTATCAGAAATGCTTGCGAGTCACGTGAATAAGGATGTGCTTGAATTTCTATTTCGATGGTGTGTAGGTGCAAATATGTATTAGGCCATTCATACCATTTGTAAATGTTTAAACAATTTCTGCAATACATTTAACTTTATTTTGATCATACACAGACAATAAGAAATTAAAATTGCGTGGAGTTTTTTATGCTGTTATAAATCACCTCTTTGTTTACTTTCTTCAAAATGCACATTAAATTATCTTAAGAACATTGATTCAATGTGAATATCGCCTTATTTAAGTTTTCTGATTTCGGGGTGTGCGATAGACTTACCTCCATGAGGTGCACCCTGGGCAATGTATACTCATACGGAAAAAAGTCTATAAACCGGCAGTTGACTTCTGACTTCAATCCTCCTCTCGACTTTTTTGACATTGATGCTCCTCCCCTCTGTGAAGCCCGAAGCCAACTAAAGGGCTAATGATAACTACCGTGAAGCCTGCCATTTGATAGAAATAAATATAACGTATTCCGACTTAAATGATCGAAACAAATTCCCCTCTGCTATTCTATAATTCATGAGTTTGAAAATGATGACACAAACAAGCATTGTTCTTCTTGCAAATTTTGCTTTGAATATTCGATTCGAATCTGCTCTTATACTCTTAATGAATGAAATAATTCGAAGTAAGAATGTTTATTTATTTATTTACTCCAAATGACAGGCGTTTTGAGAGTTGGCATTAGCATTTTAGCTGATTTCGGGCTCCGCAGAGAGTAAAAGGAACATTAAAGTGAACAAAATTAGAGAGGGGGATAGAATAATGATTCACAGATGTAAAAGAGACAGACAAACCAAAAGGCAGAGGAGAGGTAAGGTGAGTACTGTGTAAGGGGTTAACATGACATACAGTCGAGTCATGGTAGTTTGAAGTCAGAAGTCAACTGTCGAATAAAAGACTTTTTTGCCGTACGATAATGCGTTGCTCAGGGTGCACCACGTGGAGGTAAGTCTATCGGGTACCCCCTTCATAAGAACTCAGTCTATCCCAACGGGCAGCTGTTCCTATCTATAAGAGGGGAGAATACAAGAATTCAATCGTTCATATACGTTTTACTGGCAAGATAAAGACCTGTTATTGAGTTATTGAAGCTCAACGAGCCTACTGACCGAGGTTCATAGGCCTGTATGGAATTTTATTCCACTTAATAAAATTGTGAACATGTACTAAGATATTTGTACATTAGTGTTGGGTTATCCGATCGAGGGGAGGGGGGGGGGCTTTGGAATGCATTTCTTTAAAGGTCTTGACAATAAGTACTCTTCATTCATCATGGCGAAAAAATACTGAGTGGACAAGAACGTTCAAATGATTTGACTTCACACTAAGCATTCATTTCTTCTATTTAAATATTATCGTGTGAAACCAATGAATGGCTCCACTTACTAGCAACTATTCCGTCACATGGTAAGAAGTGGTCAACCCATGACTAGTACCATGTTATAAGGAAATTCCCACACGTTAGATTATTGATTGAAGCAAAAAGTGCTTAATTACCATAGTTGGCGAAGGCAAATCTCATTGTTCTACTCACTATGGTTTTCTGCCACAATGAATTTATGCTTGAACATAATGAATTTCAACCACTTACACTATTGAAGTATAGCATTAATTTTTATAACCCTCCAGTGTGGGGACCCATGGTGAAAGAGGGGAAAGATGGTTGCTATCTATGCGTCACAGAGCCTTTAAAATGCCTTATTTCAGCTGTACATAGGACTTCCGACTACTCATTCATCCTAAACATTAAAGATGAAGTAAGAACGCTTCCAGCTGAATTTAATCCGTTATGCAAAGTTTGTATCTTGGTACACTGGTTATTAATGAAGTGCCAAAATGGAAAGGAATGTTATGAAGCACTTAACAAAGAAAGCTTGAGCACTGTGTTTGAAGTAAATCGAGAAATATGGACACGTATTTATCCTAGACCGATCTATCTTAGCAAAATCTTCATGAATTTCTCCGAAAGGTTTGATTTTGCCGGATTCTTTTATACGCCCGGATTCGCTGAGAATCCCGAACTCTATCTCTCAACAGAAATGAATATTAGGCGACAATTCTTTTATGCATGGAGAAACGCGCTGTCTTATTTGGGTCATAGAAGCATGTACTATCGTTTCCCACGAAGTGCACTTAATGGTGGCTTTATACTCAACGGTATGCTCTCAGTTCTAAGAAAACTCATGCTAAATAAGCACAAGGAATTACGTCCCATGGTGGCAAATATGCCAGTATACATGTTGGACGCTTGCCTACTCTTTCCTGACCTTAAGGAACTGATTATGAAAGTGTCCCAATTAGTTGGATCATCAATCTGTGCCATTCAGTTAAAACCAGAATTTTGGCCCACCATAACTTCTACATTTAGACCAAAGAACACCATGTTCCAAGAAAGTGATTACTACCAAAAGGCTGTAGCCAGGGGTATAGCAGCCCTGTTCTTCCTTAACAATCGAACAATATTTAAAATAAATAAAAATATACGCCTAACCTACATCCATTTGCCGGGATGTGCGAAGAACAAAAATGACAATTGCATTTGTAAATTTGCATATTGGCTAGAGAAAAATGAAGGTAAATTCCTTCCTACACAACTTTAGAAAGACCGGATTGAAGTTAAAATAAACTTTAGTTCTAAGGAATTCGTCCTAATAATAAAACAACTATAAAAGATGGCCGTGTAAAATGGAATAGCCTTGCAGTGTTTAATTAATAATTTACCATGCACTTATTTAAAACGAGTTACTAATACTGTGCCAAGCAGTTCTAAATCTGACATATATATATATATATATATATATATATATATATATATGACTACTTTTTTAGTTGACACAAAGTTGGACTTATCTACATCTCAAGGTCTGAGCGATGATCTTCTTGAAGGACAAGAGTGAACCCCATCTTTTGTCTAAACAGATGGCAAGTAGTTGAATACAGTGAAGGACTGGGGAAAAGAGGCGAGATGGGAATTTCAAATATGGAGGACAGGGGATAAACATCAGCGGAAGTGATATTTTGATAATGGAGCCAAATTATGTTAGGCCAAGTGGAGTTATCCAATCCTAGAAGATCAGCATCTTTATACAAAGTAATGGTTTCATTACAAGGATTGATCTTAATGAATATCTTATTATCGGCTATTTATGTTATATATTAATTTTAAAAAAAGTGGTGCATAGTGCAATGGAAAGGTGTCAATGTAATTCTCATATTCTCTTGGAGTAGAGTGAGAGGTTTGTGTAATCGATTTGATATCTTTCCCTATTAATAATGTGTCGACTTGTTTTGGTATAAGAAATATACTCTGGAGATAAAATATTAAACCCTTCCCTCCTCCTAGTTCATTTCCTATTGCTTGGCTACGTCTAGATATAACAGATTTTACAAATGTTCATGATAGGAAAGAGCAAGAACCTGAGGACCGGCAAAGCACCCAATTGGATAAGGAATGGGGTTGGGGTAAAGGGGTCAAAAGAGTCATGCAAGAAATGGAATCTGTTGCAAATTATTTTTGGTTTATTTACTGAATGTACTCTAATACCACATGTTCTAAGACTTTAAGTTTCAAATTTCCAAAGTTGTCTCGTTTCTTTGGTGTATTCATGTCGGCCTGGCCAATGCATATTTATCAGCTAATTTACTTAGATTGTAAACAACCAAACAGACAGATTTGTTTTACTTGCAGCTTACATATCAGATAATATTAAAAATTTCCCTGGTTTTAACGAAAGACAGTTTTCACGCTCTATCTATGCATTTGGAAATACGGAGAGGGGTATATTTCATATCTATTGTGGAGTATTGTTGATTATTGGTTCCCCATTGGTTGATCACTGATGAGGAAAGCTTCTACATGACCATTACGAATCAAAGCCGTCAGTCTTTTATCATCTGTCCCACCCTGAGTAAATAAACTTATTTTCTTACTAGGAAAAACGTCGTTTGATTTATAAATATGTCTCCTTTTGCCATCTGCAGTCTGGTTAGAAAGCAGTTTTATTTGGGGCAACAGAGTTGTTACAAAAAGTAACTTATCGAGGTCTGCAGAAGCAGTAATGAGGAGGCCGGATCAGTTTTGTTGGACACCACAAGGAGGGAAAGGGAGATGTATCAGGTTGGTTAGAACATGCATTTATTTAAACAAGGGATTTATAAGCACTGAATATTTTGGTCGTGAACTCAGGGAGCTATTAAGTAAAAAGTGCATAACCTGATGAATTCTGAATTTGTTTAAATTTATACTTTTTTAATTGAAAATAAAGGAAATAACACGGAACCTCTTTGCTCATATTCATCCACCTTCATAGAGTATTCAAATTCAATTTACCTGAAGGCATCAAATATGCACAAATTCAAATAACATAAGAAATGATTATGGAGCTCTATTATACCCTTTTAACATCACTTCAAATCAATATTATAAAAATAAAAAGGCGTTGTAATATAAACGCTCCAACAATTTTGTCTACCCATTGGCTAATCTTGTGATCCACAAAATATTTCACCTTGAAGTGAACCTCAAAGAGGTTCACCTTATTTATAGGTACATTCCAGGTACCTAATTTAAAGTGATAAAGAGAAGATATGTCTTTTACAATATTTTTTATCTCTTCACTTTATTCAATTTCAGTAGCATATGTAACCGCCAATGAGCCGCCAAATGTTGAAGTCAAATTTACTGGACCAAATGAGGGTATGTCAATGTTTTACCCCCCCCCCTCAACTTAAATCCCTTTAAATTCATTTTTAATATTACTCCTTTGACAGTTCACTGTCTTACGTCTGCTGGAGATTTTAACAATATCACAGGCTTTCTTATCCGTGAAACCTTCAAGAGGTTAATTTTAATGGAAAAGTTCGAGAATAGGCAATGGCAATTCAATAGCCAACAGATAAAGTGGGATATTTCTTGTAGTGAACTGCCGAATTACCAAAAGAGGGATACTTGTACTGCCATTGGAAAGTCCATTAGACTCAATTGCTCAAGGTGGGTCCTAAGGGCGTTGAATTACTCATATCTTCCCAATAAACCAACATTTGAGTCCTTCAATTTTTCCCCCTATTTTAGGCCTATCGGTCAAGTGGAGGGCGAGAAGTGTGGAAGTGTCGATATCGGAAATCTATACTTAAATATTACAGTGACGGAGATAATCCCAAATATTATGGAGATCGTGGGGGTATCGGAGTTTAGTAGATTGCCAAATGGGAAATTGGACAATCCAACTGCTAAACCGAAAAGTTTTTTGCAGATGGTCCTTAAAGTTATTAGAGAGGCTTTAGTGAACTTTAATTGCTTGCTGACTTGATATTTCTGACTAATTCAGTTTCAAAATTGTTGTTTTCTTCTGCATACTCTTATAGAATTGCATCAAAAATGTATGCTGGGTATTGGGAACCAATTAACTTTGATATCGTTTTGTTTAGTTCATCGAACGCTGTTACTTGTTGTCAATTTAAAGTTTTCTTCTTAACCACATTTGATACCTTAACTTACCGATCGGTTAACCGATTTTTTTAATCTATTTAATTTCTATTTCCTCCTTCTACTTCCAAAAGCTTGATTGAAAAGTGCCATCACTGAGACAATGCTTAACTCATGGCGGTTTACTCCACAAATTTCTATAGAAAATGTAACAATAAGGGTAAAGTAGCAAAAGCTGTGCTTTAAATGATTGTACACTGCAAACTATTATATGAGTCTTTCAGTGGATTAGAACTGAAATAAATATTTTAATCCGTGATAAAACAAGTACAAAAGTAAAGTTAAGAAACAATAAATCACCTATAAACCGTTTCATAATAAGATTCCAAATAATATTTTTATTTATTAATCAAGACGAGTTTTGTAGATAAAGGGCTGAAAATGTAAGTATAGTTTAATGAGTAAGTCACAAATAGCCAGAATAAATGCTAAAAATAACAATTAATAGCCGATATTCGAGCAGATGAGAAGCAAGATAGAATCTCAAAATTGCTGATATAAAGGTTTCATTGTTCACAACACAATCATGGCTGAACCAAGAATTCTCATGACCACCCAGATAGAATCGAAGGTGCGACATGCTCCTTATCGCGTAGGGAGCACACATGGTCGTGGGTGCAGGGACCTCTCATCCAGCCACAAATCAATACTTCCCGCTGATTGTTTAACAAATGCTGCACTGTATCTAAATGACTAGGCTCTATGACACACATCCCAAATATACTTGTTTCACACTGTACGTCTGCTCGCCCCAAAATGTGTGCCCTATCTATTGCGCTTTCAAACTATATTTTATACCTACAATTCTCAGATCACATATGAGTACGTTGAACAAAAATAAGATAGCTTTTGGCTGTTAGAAGAAACAATGATATTAATATATTAATAATCAAGTTAGTAAAAAGTGAAGTAAACACACAGGAACATACTTTGGAAATTTCATTCAAATTTTAACTCTTGAAATTTGGAGCATTTGAAAATGATGAAGCGACTTATATTCCGAAGGTGAAACTAGAAGTTGAGCGAATTAGGATTCCAAGCTAATTTTCTACTTTTATCCTATTTAAAATCCTCCCACTTGATTGGAGTGCCATTATTATTATTATTTCAAATGGCAGGCGTTTTGATAGTTACCATTAGCCCTTTAACTGACTTCGGACTTCACAGAGGGGAGAAGCATCAAAGAGAGAAAATGTCAAGAGGGGGGATAGAAGAGTGATTAATAGATGTAAAGAGACAGACAGACAGACACAAAGGTAGAGAAAAAGTTAAGGTGAGTACTGTGAAAGTTGTAGAAAATGACATGCAGTGGGGTCATGGTAGTTTGAAGTCAGATGTCAACTTCCTGTTTATAGACATTTTTCCGTTTGAGCATATGTTGCCCAGGGTGTACCACCTGGAGGTAAGTCTATCGCACACCCCGTGAATGACCATATAAACTCCACAAAATATTAACATGGAAAAAAGTTAACAAATGAATGTTATTAAGCCAAGGCCTCTGCCACAACCCCAGGATAGAATCCAAACGTAACAATAAGCATTACGAGTTCGTGAGGAATGTCAAGCGAATTATTGTTGGCGGAAAGTAACGACAGAATATAAAGATTGGAAAAAAGGGTACACGTCTAGATATGTCTGAGGTCAAAGGTCCTAATCATTTCCGCAGCATCAAGTGGACGGGATGAGCAACAGCACCAACTAAGTGTTACCAAAACAAAGGTTGGCAGAGTTCGAGTCTCACTAGAGAGACACCGTGATGTCATCTGACCTCAAAGTTTCGCTTCGAAATATCCTTTCAAGAATGGACTTGGAAATTGCGACTTCGTACTTACAGGTGCATGCATCGTGACGGTATAAAAGGAAATATTTCATAGTTTTCATCTCCTACTGCTCTATACTAACAGTTAATTTCATTCATTTCAATTAACAGAAGGACATTTGATTCAATGGTATTTATTTCGAACAAAGTCAATACTAGAACAAATACTTTCCACTGATGTTTGCCATTATTTCCCATGTTAGTACATACAAGCCTTTGAAACATCCAACATGATGGGAGGACCCACTTGGAATTGGGGAGGGGGGGGGGGGGGGTAGAACCATAGAAGAACCACAGTTTATCTGAGTAATAGAACTCTCAGATCAATTCCAATTTCAGATCCAATTTCATCATGCCTCTAATGCCTCTTTATCAACTTGGTTAGCGTAAGGAGAGTTTGGGTGACAAATTTTTATGTGATTTCAGAGCCCTCCTCTTTTTACATTGTTCTTGTTGCATTTACTATATTTTGGACAAAGATCCCAACCAGTAAAGAGATCTTTTATGGGGTGCATGGCAAAGCTTCTGTGTCACCATGAAAACGCACAAAAAATCCTCTCTTATGCAAGCTTTTCAGTAGCGCTTAATGTCTAATAATGCGATGGATATAATTCTTTTAGGATTTACCATTTCATTTTCATTTTCTTTGCACTTCTCTAACTCGCACATTTTGGTTACTGCCTTAGGAGCCATATGGGAGTTCAAAGCTCAATGATAACCTGCCCATAGACACAATTTTCTTCTTTGCTCTCAAACGGTAAGGATTCTAGGAGAAATTTTTTCGTTGAATTTTGACACTTATTTGTCTCCTACCGCATTTTCCTAACATCGCACTTTGAACAGTGCTTAAACAGTCTTTAATTCTCTAGCACCATAAGGATCATGCGATCCTCTATCTTATGATAAAAAACTATGGATAAATCGCACAGACGTAGTCTTTGAGTTTTAAATGATAATCACTTCGATTTTAGTTTTTGTCTAAGTTACATAAGCTGTCGTTTGGCCCTTATGATACTCATTCCTACAGCATGATCTACTGGCTAAACTGATGGCCTAAATAAACACACGCTTTAACTTATTTTCCACAAATAATAAAAGTAAAATTATTACAGATTTAATATTAAAATTAGTTGGGTTTAAAGCCCGAAGTCAACTAAAGGGCTAATGATAACTATCA
>UZAE01002147.1:0-10192 GCA_900617975.1 Rodentolepis nana
CAGCACAAGGACCTCCGGCACCGGGGACTTCACCACCAGACCGACAACAACGACGATGGCGAAGACGTTGCTGGGAAAGGTGAGTTGATAGCTTCCACACGATAGGTGGTGGGTGGGCAAAGAGAGGTAGGCAGGCAGGCAGACAGGTAGGTGGACAAACATGTTAGAAGGTGTAAAGCCTTCACTTTAAGTGGGACCCTGGTAAAATCCATCCCTCACCTCCACGTGGTCCTGGGTGGTAACGTCAGCTTCTAAACTAACGGCTAACGAGGGCTCTGGAATGAATACTCCCCATTAATCTCTGGTAAGTGTTTAAATGTTCGTACTATTTTGAAAATCCTTTTTTCTCCTTGGAATTATGTTTAGTACTGCAAATATTTAAAATTCTGATTGCTTTTCGTGCACTAATTTTTTTCTTTAGATGATGCAAACAGAAGTGCGAGTAAATTGTTAATTTTTTTGAAAAGTGGTCAAATCATTCAGTAGGATGTTTTAGTTCACTTCGCGATCTACCCTTCTAGCTCAACATACTATTGTGCAAAGTTACCATCTCTTTCTGAATTCGATAAGCTTCGATTGGTACACAGTTTGCTGTTCACAGATTTAAAGCTAGTTATCAAAGATCATTCATCCCATAGTTAATTTACAACTTAGCTAATGCACTTTTTATTGATTTTTTTCATTTTCATTGTAGCCTAATCACGTATTCCATCCGATCAATATGAAGTGATGGGGGGCACTTAGTTTTCACACAGTCAGTTTTCAATTGGATAGAAGTCACAGGCTCTTTCGGCTTATCTCATATAATCCTGTGTTCGTAAAAATTTAAAATGTCAACTGTCATATACTATTTCGTTCTGTATTTAGCATTTGTAGGTTGTCCCGTGTACCCTTCGAATATCCACTCATATTAATATTCATATAACTTTTCGATTGGAAGTAAGTTATATTTATCGATCAATAACTGCAATATCACCGACACAACCTATATTCTGCACTTACAGATACACTGTTAGCTTTGTAGGCATTCGTTGTTGTAGTGGGAGAATTGAATCCGAGTGAAGCCGACTACCATAGTCTTCTCGTTCTTCTTGACACGACACGACACGACACGACACGACAATCCACAATTGTAATTCAATAGTTGAGTATTTGTGTTGGCATTGCAGAGACCATCAGCATTTCCATCTAGTTAATAATTGAAGCGTTTTTTCCCCAATTATTTTAATTTCGAACAATGGAAAGGGCCAAAAACTGGCATATTAATGCGGGCAACTGAGAAATTTGGCCAAAATAAAGGTGGAATTTGGGTCCCCTGCATAAGATCAAAATTTGAAACACGATCCCTTGTGTAATAGAGCCAACTACATGCGTTTAGGGTGGATTCTTTCTCCAGCCTCCTTGGACTCGAACTGATCATGAATAATGAATTGAAATATTCTTTCATAATATTTTCTCTGGTCTCTAATAATAATTCAAATGTTTATGTAGTATATAATGCTGCAATATTCGGATGTGATACATGATCATTCTACATAGACAAATTAAAGAGAAATGCGATTTCGCAATTTTGTTGTATGAACTAGTGCCAAAATCAATCTCTGTGCTCATGGTTGATGAAAAGCGAAGGAATATGCTTTCTATTGCTAATTTCGTGACCAGCTCTTTCTCATCCCTTTTCACTTTAAAATGTCCTTTAAAAGCAAATAACTTGAAGGTAAGAGGAGAGTAGAAAGGAAATACAACACTTCGTGAATGCAATCGCGTATTTTGGTTTCTTGTCAGTATGCAATCAAATTTTTTTGTCACTGGGAGGAGTGATTAATTGTGCATTAATTTCGTTTGGCGGTCTCGATATTCCCTACCTCTTTCTCATTTCTTCCTGGTTTATCCGACTCTCTGTGATGTTTCGGTTGAGGAATGATCAGATAATACAGTTGGAAGAACGAAAGCAAGAGTCGGGGCAACAGGTGCGAGTTCTTGAGAATGCTGCCTTGCGAGCTGGAGACGAAATGCGCACCAGTTCTGCCTCACTGGCCCAAGGTGATGCTGAGTTGGTTGAGCTGCGTGAGGCTCTTGCTGCTTCCCAAGCCGCACACACTGCGGCGACAAAACGCAGCGAGGAGATTCGTGCTGAATTGCTGGGTACTGTTGAAGAACAGCAACAGGAATCCGATCGCACTCTGTGCCAGAAGGAAAAACAGATCGGAGTCCTGCAAGAGAGTCTCAGCTCCTTGCAAAAGGAATCCGACAAGAGTTCAAAGCAAAATGTAAGTGTCAGTTGGGCATTTGTCTTGGTGTAAGTAAAATGCTGGAGTACATTTCATTCTTTACAATATATAAGGAGAAGACAATGACGGACAATTTGGCCTATGTGGAGAAACTCAAAGACCAATTGAAAGAAAGTACCCAAGGTGTTGATCAAATGCATTGAATGCTCATTAAATTCTTTCCACGGTTCACTTCCCACTTGATGGTTGCAAATAAGTCCACTCTAAAGCTAGTGAGGATATAAATATATTCTTTAGACCGATGAAAATCTTTCAGCTTCAATCCATACGTACAACTTGGCAGGACACGACTTTAAGTAAATAAGTGTTCGAAGGTTCTGACATACTGTTGGGTTAGTGCTAGTCACTAATTTCGAACTAATAAAATCAATACTGCCTGCATTATCTCCGACCATTAGGATAAGTTGACTTATTTGTACCATAAGAATTTGTTACATTTTTGGTGATGTAACATTTTGCAATGAATTGGGAATTCATACTGGGATGGGATTTTTGGCTTCCGTCTTGGAATTCTAAGTTGAATTACAAGTTTACATTGCAATAAATTTTGTCAGAGACGTTAGAGAACCAGAAAATGTAACAGAAGGTAGAGCTTTTGCATCAATTGCATGCAGTAGAATTTTGTTCAAACTACTACTTCTTCTAGTCAGTGAAGCACATTTCAAACAAAAGAAGTCAAAGTCTAGAGCATCTTTGGCGGTGTGTTTATTAATACCTACTAGTAATTGAGATCAAGCAAATGGTTATGCATTGTAATAGCCTACTAACTTGAACAAGACTTAAGGCCACTTATTGGGAGTTATCTAATTCACATAAATTCGGTAGGTACGGTTGAAGACACCTCAGAAAACTCCCAAGAGTATACTTGAACAACCTGGTTCTGAGTGCAAACGACGTCGAGTGTGTCTAATTTCGCCAGAAAGAACTTCAGAAGTAGAGGATACTCAAGAGGGGCGAAAACCGAAAGGTCTCATTTTGATTCAATGGGAACAGTGGATCTGGGGATGCAACACCTGAGAGAGGTGGTGCCTCAAAGCTACACTTGGCAACCCGCACACCAAATGCCCATGGAATTCCCCAAATTCGTGTGAGTGCAAATGACTTCTGATTTGTTCGAAACCATTTAAGTGAGTAAGCATAGTTTGCTTGAATTATGTCCTATGGACACCAAGATATTGGAAGACCTAGTTCAAACAGGAATCAGGAAGATAGGTGAAAGGCATCAATATTGAGGTGAGGTACTTTTAGTCACGAAATATGGCTTAATGCAATGTACAAACATGCAGATATGACAAGAGTTGCTGCAGGCCCAATGTAAGTGCATATATATTGGGGGATTCCATTAAAATAGGACATAACTCTGGGATCGAAAGGAGAACACAGATGTAAATTGTAACGTCATTAATACTTTTCGTAGCTAAAATGAGTCATATTTAGTTTAGAAGGAATGAATGAACAAATCTAGTGTTCATTGCTTACAAAATTAGCATGGTTGTTAAGAGGTGCCGAGTCGCAAGGTTGTCACCTTGTACAATGATGGAGTAAAGCCTGGTGTGTTCTCTGATTTGTGACTATTTTGGGACACTTTGAAAATAACAGGGTCCACAATAATGGATGGACTTATTTCGTTTTCTGATACGAGTCTTGGAATATAATATGTTGGCGACAGCTGATGCAAATTTTTACGTTTTTCTTCGGTTGTGGTCTTTTTGCTAAAGTAGCCAAATCCCACACGATGCAGAATAAATGCTTCAATAGGTGGTCTTTACTCCAGGTTTATAGATATTCAGAAATGAATTGAGAATCAAGTGCCCTTCTTAGGTGTAGGCTATTAGAGAAAATTGGCATCTTGTCATCATCGTATCCAACATTTCAGAAAGAGAAATAAGAAGTTGCACATTTCACTGTGGTTTGTTGTGCATTGGTTAAAGTTCTGTAACCATTTAGGCTATGAGCTAACATTTGCAGTTGCGTAATTGCAGCATATTGTTATCCATTCTATAGTGCCAACAAACTTGAGTGCCTACGATGTTACTCTTTACAGAGCGCCAGATTTCAGGCTTTCATTCAAGTGGTTACTATTTCGTCAGAATAAGTAGCAATGAAGTCGTAAGTGAAATCGATTGAAGTAGATGTGCGGAAATGAATGTAAGTATTTACTGATATCACGAACGTCAGGTAAGCAGTACTTCAATAATGGAAGCATAAGAAAATGATGGGTACTGGGAACAATATGGGACAACAATGGAAATGATAAATTTAAAACCCGGCATATTTAGGTACCAAATGTTCGAAAAACATCGAGTACAGGTAATGACAACCGTGGTCCCCCAACCAATACTCGTACCAGCACACGACAGAGCAGATCATCCAGAAACCACGCGGTTACCCTATCAGCGTCAACGGTTGCTGCTGTTGCATCCGAAGCATCCTGGTTTGAATCAGATGAAACATTCGGACTGGGTGCAGAGGAGTGAAGTTTTGTTTGAGTAGAAATAGCGCATTTATGCTTCTTTTTATTCAAGTTTTTTAACATATGAGTAGTATAGTTACCCAGTAGGTTAGACCGATGTATTAGTTTAAATAAGTGGTAACAAATTTTATTATCATCCTTATGCCATTTTCTTCCTATTTCTTAAACGAGCAGTGAATGTTATTGTTAAAATATCATAAAATAATCTGCTCCTGAAAATTTATGTCTCAAACCTATTTATAGTGAAATCATACGTGTTATCTATATTGTTTATTCAGTTGCACAATGCAAACGAAAGTTTGATTGAGACAATTTTAGAACATCGGCAGTACTAACGGAAACATGGACTCTTCTTTTGAGTTAGAAAGTGGTGGAACTAAAGTCTACTTTTAGAGACTTAAATCGAGGGACATGTTTTCGTTATGCAAGTAGTCATAAAGTCAGATTGAAGAAAACACTAAGTACACTGAAGCTGAATATTCGAAAGTTGTGGTTTTGATTTCTTGATACTTCCAAAATGCCAGTACCTATTCGGTGACTTGGAGTGTAACTACCCTCAAAACTAACTGTGCCTTGTAAAAGATGTCTGTTCTAGTTAAAAGTAGAGAAAAATATAATAATTTGCCTAAAAACCTGAAAGCTGCTTTTGCAAATGGACACCGAAACAAACAAAGAGATTAAGTGATTGTGTACATGTTGTAGTGGGTTAGTTATTACCTCCTAAGTACTAGCGTTTATTTAAAACGTATTCAATGTTTGCAAAACGCTGATGACAAAGCGACTCTGAAGAAGAAGAAGTGTCACCCACCGAGAAGGCTGGATCAGGTATTTTAGGAATACACACACACACACACACTCACACTGGCTCATTGGTAATATGGACCAAAGTGAAAGGTAGCATGCCGAGGAGTTATCTCCTCTGTGTTCATTGGGCATTGGTAGCTGTGGTCACTCTCGCTATTGCACTATTTGCTTATTTTGATCCGATTTTGTCATAAATTATAGTATGCACAACTAATAGGAATGTCCATAATTAGATGCTATATTATACGTGTTAACAAATAAAGGATGATTTAAATGGATTAATTATGAGCATAAACAGATAAAATGTAATAACTGAAATAAATAATGGTCAGAGATTCATTTATTTCACTAAAAATTGAAATAAACAACAAAACACTCATAAAATTTGGTATGCGTAGACAGGAATGGGAAGTGGGTGCACAAATCGAATGTTTGTTGTTCTCCACCGTGAGTCAAACTGTGTGAATATCTATTAAAATCATTCACAGTACCTCTTGGGTTTAAAGTAGCATCATTAGGGAGCTAATTTCCCCTGAACATTAGATGAATACTGTTCGTATCTCTATTTTTCACGAGGCCAATTCTCTCTTTTAATTTGAGTACCGTGTCGGAACTTGATATTTTAGTTTTAATATATCCCCCATCTATACAATGCACTTCGATTTCTATTGTATCATCTGTCACAATGAGAAGCTTCACCTTACGTCGGGTTTCATTGTTCCCATCTATTTGGTAATCACTCAATAGTTGAAGTCTGTCCAACAATTTCATATTTTCCAGTTTACCAGGGTAATTCTTCGTTTCTCTAACTCCCATGATTTGGCCACTTGTGGAAATAGAGATTCCACACGGTCATAACAATTGTAGTCCACTTGAATCGTTTTATCCGGTCCCACAATTTCAATAAATGCTGGTATGATATCCACATCAATGTGTTCACTTCTATAAAAGTCAAAATCATTTAAAATGTTGTTTTATCAAGTCTTAGTCTTCTCAGTCGTTTTGGATGAGTATGGTATGGCTTTTTTCTCAGATGATTTTTTGGTGCTGTCAAGTCTAAGTATTCTCAGTCGGTTCAAATGACTATAGTCTAGCTTTTTCTTATCAGGTCTAAGTCTTCTCAGTAGGTTTGGTTTAGTATCGTATAGCTTTTTCTTATCAAGTTTAAATTTGTTCGAACTATGTTTCCCGTTCTCTAATCAAACAAAATAGTAGAAAACACCCTTTAAAGTGAATTTACAATTGAACACTTAATACACTAACCCTCCCCATACAAACAGTAGTACAAGTCGAGCACCATGTTTACTAAACCATTACCATTAGCAGAATTTCAGAAATATAAAAAATTTACACTTTACATCAAACGATAAAATGCAAGTAAAGTTATAGGAGTACTGACTAACGTTTTAACTGAGATATGACCCAAGAAAATAGCCGGCTGTCTGGTGAATGAGAGCTGGAGATTACAGAATGTCTCGCCAAAACTGAACGACTCAATCGGACATTCGAGGTCTGAGGAGGAGTAAACGAATGAGGAACAGCGCGTGATAGATCTGAAACAAAAGATACAGTAAAGCTTTCATAACAGACGTACTCTGTTCATACATTATAGAAATCTTCTTACCAGGAGGTTGTCGTGAAGCGATAATGGGGACTTTCCCTGTCTCAGGTGTCGATTCCGTGAGGGGACCTAAATAAAAATAAGGAAGTATAACACCGAGGTACACAATTTATCAGTCAAAAAAATTATGCAGTCTCTTGTTCACACATGGCTTATAAGCACATTTCAAATAGAACAAATATACTGCACTAAATGAAAAGGCAAGAATGATTTGGTTAGTCTATTAAGTTGTAGTAATATTACGGTGAGAAAGACTTTAGATTATCTATTATTCCGGGGTACGCAATTTGCAAGTACTAAATATATAAAATCCGTTTGCGAAAAATACGATCTTCTTTTTCTCCCTTAACCCAGGTACCCGCGACACAACCTGCGATTTCTAATCTTTGCATTTTAAATTTAAATAATTTTATGTGGATTTCATCTGAATCAACTCAGCCTCAATATTTCAAGCATAACAATTGGGACGCCTCTTAATCTACAACGAATTTAATCTGGCGTCGTTAACACAATCCGAATTAAGAAACAAACAACGATCTAATCCAGCCAAACTCTCCACAACCAGCTTGATAACACTTGGTCAGGTCATTTCCTACACCACCTCCAGACGTATTTGCTGATATATATTTAACTACTTCAGGCTCACATCACCCGACTTTTCTTATATCTGTTCATCTTTTGTCGGTGCTAACCCTTTTCATTCAAGCCGAAACTTCTCTCTTCTGACAACTACGACAAATGATACTCCACCCGATGAACTGCAAGAATAAGCACCCATTTGACCCATCTATTCATACTCATCTCCGCCTTTCACCTAGTTTAGGCGATATCGGAGAAGCAACATACACTTGTACGGCTTCTCATAACGTAACACAAGCCATCTGGGACGATAGACGTCGACCACCACTCAGGTATATCACTAACGGATGAATCTATTCCATTCAAATACGACTGAGGGCACACATGTATGATTTTATAACATAAACTTCAATAGTAATTACTGTCCAAGACTCACCACTACCCGAAGGGAGCGGAAGCGAACGACGACTCTCCACCATTCGTTCGTAATTCTTTTTCAGAAGTTCAAAAGGCGCCACGGTGGCAACTTTGTCCTTCTTCTTCTCCTCTTTCTCAACATTCCTTTCTAAAATTGAAAATTCGGACACTTTCAAAATAAAATCAACGTTTCGGTTGAATTGGAAGCAACGCAATACTGGAGAACTAAAGCTATTGGAAACTGAACACAACGGAAGCAAGGACATTGACAAATATTAGACCAAAATAATAGTAGGTTCATCTAATGTCTATTAATCTCTTCCAGGCAGTTGCTATTGCTGACTAAAGACACCAAGAGAGAATAAGTCACCCCGAGTAGAATGTGGAGATTGATTTAGTGATTGATTAATTTACCAAAACTTGAACGCCTCTACCACAACTATCATATCTGGTCTCCTAACCGTCAAGCATTGGATCCATAAGAGTGGAAGCCAAAAATTAATAAGCACATACAAAGATGAGATAAAACTCATGCCTATAGTTCAACAAAACACCCTCATAACTTCTAAACAAGAAAGCAAACACGTTCATCACCCCGTGAAGGAAATAAAAGGATTTTTCAAATGAAACGCCAATAGCAGGTTACATGGCTGTCGATGTAGAGGCCTTCCAAGTAGGAAGTCGCGAGATAAATGCCCAGTGATGATGCACATCCAGTTTTCATAAGGATGGCTCCTTCCCCTCATCAAACTATGGAGTTAATAACATTTCTCCTAATATTCTACAGGCCACAAAAATAGTGAAGTTCATCCATGCACACTCTATGAAACCAATGACCACAATAGCACCAATTAACCATAATCAGTTAATAAAAGTAGCTTTAGAATCCGAGCTCTTAGCAAAAAACTGCTGCACACTAAATCCTCAAGTGTTGTTAACAATTCACTTAAAAGATTTTTCTCATCAAATCATTGAATATGCATTTTTGAATTTCAAATTCATACCCCAAAGGCGATCGCAACATTTACGAGGCATTAGGAAAGTGCACGAAATGGTATTGACAACACACAATGGTGCATTTGTGCGTGTTAAGGAGACTACCGCAGGTTAGTCTCCTTCGTGTCGCAGCTGGAAACAGGGCGAATCGATACGGGTACAAACGCATCGGCTGACAGTGCGAATAAATCGATGTATAAATCAATGCAAAATGGGTTAGAAAATTATGGAAAAAAGTAAAAAATGTAACGAGTGAGAATTCGCACCGAAACAAAACATTTAGGAAAGAATTACTCACATCAACTAAAAAGTGCACGACAATAGACATTTTGCACATATTTTCCTCATCAAAATCACAAAACAGATAACTCCAAGTACCACCTTACGTGGAAATGAAATGAGCGTAGATTGTCTGAGATCAGGAGCACAGGGGAATGGACATACGAGAATGAGGTAATGTAGGATATTTTTTGAGGAAAGGAAAAAGTTATCAATCATAAAGGTAATATGAGAAGAAAATAAGGAATCTCTTACTTGAGTTACTAACAATTATATTTCTTTTATGCCTCATTTGGCCGTCATTATCATGAACAGGCACTTGTCTTGATCTTCTATTATCAACAATTAAAATGTGGGACACGTCATCGCATGCGTGCACTCATAGGCTTGATGTGCGGCCGTACAACCTCGCGTACTGATTGAGGACAAGAGCACGCAGGCAATAGCAGCTCAAGGGCCCTCGCTTGTTTTACCGGAAGCCGCCATGTTGTATGACTGAGTTTCCTTCCTGTGTACACAAATGCGTGATTTAGCTAGCGAGTAAACGTATTCCTGCAATACGTCTACTTCTTCTGTGAACCCATAGTAGAGGTTTCTGAGTTTAGTCAAGGTTTTCGAAAGTATTTATCCGCTACAATATCGTCTATGCTTAGTTTAACGAATGTACCTTGAATTACAATTAATATGCCAAATGTATATTTGTGCAATGGGACGATGTGTACACCTTTCAGT
>UZAE01002148.1:0-10190 GCA_900617975.1 Rodentolepis nana
GGGGGGGGGGGATGTGGCAAATCCACCTGGAAGGGGTTCTGGTTACATATACATGATTGATTTGAAGGGGTCAACTTTGTACAATCTTAGGGGTAGTAGGGGATCTGCACAAAGGTGGACATTAATATACACAGTGAGGCAGAGCAATTTTTGTCCGATTTTCGACTGGTTAAATAGAAAACGATCGGCGCCAAATACGAGGTAGATAAAGGAGTCATTCGAAACTGTGCTAACAATGGGACATGTGAGAACCACATGATTGTACATGAGCGAGTTTCGATTTGCCCACAATTCGGGGACAATTTTCGGCAATCGTAAAGAGGATAACCCGATCTTTGTCCTCGGAAACGAAGGGGTGCTGGTCGGATGCGGAGAGGGAACTATCTGTGGATTCTTCCCGATTCAATTTGGGATTGGAATGAATCACCTTGGAAGTCCCACGGTCCTGTTCTTCAATGGAACTGGAACGGGAGATGTAGCCGGAGCTACTGGGACTGGGCAACTCTCCGGAGAGCTGGAAATCTCGGGCGATATCCAAGCTGAATTGTCGCTGTTGTTCCACCTCCTGTTGTCGACGAAAAAAACTAGCTTCAATCGCATTAGGGAGACGGGCATCAAACCGATGAAGCACGTCAGGAACAGCAGGATTAAGGCGCAAAGCGGCGGAACTGGGATTTTGATCGATATTGGAAACCGAAGAGGATGAGGAAGAGTACTTATTGATTGTCGATTCAGGTTGACTCCTCAGTAGACCACCATAGTTATATCCACCATGTTTATAAGTAGCAGAAACAGACTCAGCTGATTGTATGGGGAGTAAATCCGGAGAGATTTCACAGCTTTCCTTTTGTTTATGTTGGATGCCATTTTGACTGTCCGTTGCTATTGAAAGGTTAGCAAGATTACAAAGACCGGAGCGAACTGTGACAGAGGAAGTAAGGGGAGACTGAACGGGACCACTAGTTGTTGAGAGAGCGTATCTAGATGCTTGACAGTTCACCTTGGCGATGGATTTTTTAAACATCTTCATCCAAGAGTGTTGGAGGATTTGGGCAAGATTTGGACGCTCTTCCGGATCTTGTCTAAGGCAATTACTAAATGGTACAAAGCCGATAAGAATCGCTGAACGAAGTTGAGGATACTAAGAATACGGAAACATATACTTACTAGATAAGATTCCGGACTTCTTGACTGACCCCGGATCGACGAAATCGAACTTGGCCGGAGAGAATTTCCCTATCATTGTTGAATGGAATGTCTCCATTAATCATGTCAAATAGAAGAATCCCAACAGTCCAGACCTCGGCTGCCTTTCCAAGGTACTCGCCAGTTACAATCCACTCTGGAGGAGAGTAAACACGAGTTCCATCGAAATCCGTATAGATTTCTTCATGAAGGAATGATCCCGAACCAAAATCAATGAGACAAATCTTGAAGGTTTCAGGATCAATGAGAATATTCTCATCCTTGAGATCACGATGGATGACGCCTTCTGCGTGGCATTGAAGTAGAATTCCAACAAGTTGGTACATGATAAAGGCTGATTCGCCTTCAGTAAGGTATCCACGCTTGCAAATGTAATCGAACAAATCAAGAGTATTCGGGGGATTTCCATCCATAACAATTCGCCAAGTATCATTGAGGTCGTACACCTCAAGCATCTTAGAAACACCCTCGACTTTGGAGAGCTTCTTTAAGAGAATAACCTCCATGGGAACCATAATGCCATCAAGCTGTTTAGAAAATGAAGCCACATTTAGCTATTGAGCTTCAATTACGGTAATTAAACCGAATAAGGACTTATATGCTTACCCGGCACCAGCATGGGACTCGGTCAGAATCAACACGTTTGATAATAACCGATTTTCCAGTTTCAACGTGAACGGCTTCATTCACCTTTCCAAATCCACCCTTTCCAATCTGTCCTCCGATTTCGTAAGAGCGATTAAATAATTCCACATCTCGAATTACGTCAAGATCTAACAGGACAAAAATAAATGTGATCAAAAACTCCGATACAATCTGGTCCCATAAAGGCGGAAAAATACTAACCTGTATTTAAATCCGTTGAAGAGCGTTCGATGTAACGAACATGTTGATTGAGTTTACGGGGTTCAGGAAAGAGACTACTAATGTCGTTAGTAGTTTCTGAGTCCATTTGTAAAGAAAAGAGGAGATCTAGCTCAAGGAAAATGATAACAGCAAAGAGCGACAGAGACGAGAACCAAACCGCTGACACACGGTATGAGAGCTAACGCTGCGTACGCACGTTTATATCTGGTACGCGAATGGCCTTAGAGTTTACACGAACAACCATCTCCAGCCAACCAATCACAATAAAAGTCGTCTCTCATTGGTCAGTTATCATAAAATCTAAATGGAGAAATAGTTTAATCCCATTGGTTGTCAGGACACGCACCTACGCACTGCGCACCGATGTAAATAGTGATTTTGTGCATTTATTATTGATAATATATTTTACTAAAAAATAATAGTGGTTTCTAAAGAAATTTTGTTATAAATACTTGTCTGTAGCCATTAATTATGCCGGGTAGATGAAAAATTACGTTATTTTGGCAAGAGCGGTTAAAAATGACTTACCTCATTTGTCGCTTTTTTTGAAGTGCTGGCTAGACCGTTGTCTGTGTTCTAGTTACCCCTCATAGTATGTATATTTGCATATCGGTATGCGTACGAAAAGGACACGCAGTCGAAAGTACTCCTAATTATGGTTGTCGGTCTGTAGACAACGTCTGTCTTGCTGTCTGAATGTCTAGTTTTGATGTCCAAGGTCCATTTCCTTTCCTTGGACTTGTGGTCGCTTTAATAGCCAATGAGTTTTTAACAAGCTACTTAATTGATCATCAGTTTGTGGTGAGAGAGGCCCAGAGAACTTTTCCACAATCTCGTCTAATCGGCATGTGTGAAGGCATTTACAACATGGAGGGTGTATGAATGTGTTTTTCCAAAAAGTAGGCGAATATACGTGTAGTAGGCTAGATGTTCTATTTCTTGGGGTTTAGATTTCACCCTACTTGTGCTTCCCACTAATCGGAAATGACTCAGCTATCGTATTGATTTTTACTCCACGCTTGTTAATTTCATTAAAATGCGAAAATTTCAATCGATTTGGATCTTACTTTCCCCCTCATTTTTTTATTTTGATTGGAGGTTATTTTAGCTATGTTTAATAAATAAAATTGTCGATGATAATAACTGTTTAATATTTTGAGTAAATATGACACTATCGAAATTGTACGTTCCAGATTTTCAACTAAAGTACTCATACTTCTCCCTGTCCAAAATTCAGTTTCATTTGGGTTTCCTGACAAGTCCTTGCGTTATGGCAATATGCAACCTGTTTATCTAAATATCGTCTTAGATACAAATGTATTTACAAATTTAATTTCTTGACAAAGTCTTGAAACGTGGCATAAAAGAGTAATAGCATATGATACCATGATTGATATGACTTTTTTCACAATAGGAAGAGCAATTGGGATCAACTGATTGGAGTTCTCGTGTGGTTTCTATTTTGCGACTGACGTTATTGTGTAAGCTTCCATTAAATCTCAACCCACATTTGCGAAAAAAAAACATTCTTTAGCTTTTGAAAAGGAACAATCGATTCCTATTGCTTACCGATTTCTTTTATTGGCCAATTTTTTAGGTACTCATCAAGTTGAATATTATGCCCAAGATTAAACCCATAGCATCTTTGTAATTTACCTCTATGAATTATTTTTATTGTTTAAGGCTATGTCAGTGTAAGATTATCGTTCCTCCTAGCATATTTACATTTTTTTTCATTTTAAGTGTATCCACAGAGTAATTCTTTGAAAATATTTATTCATATATGGATAGAATCCCAAATACTTTTCCTCTAATTATCTCAGCCTACCATGCCCACACTGACATGTGTGAGAATTATCGATTTTGTTCACATGAATAAGTGCATCTTTCATGGCCTTAAATTTTGAAACACTTTTATGGAAGGAATTATTTGAAACTCAGTTCTCTTCAATACACTTCAAATATAATTTGCAAGAAGATTGTCACTGCTTATTTATGTCAGCTATCTTTGAAGTTATTTATAAGATTCTAAATTTAAACAATTTTTGGCTGAAGCGCACCCATGCGTTACACTGCCCACGCTAAATCATAAATATAAGGTGACTTACCAACGATCGACAGGTAGAACAAAAGCCCGATTCACTCTCGTCTTAGCACTTGAAAGCATTGTTTATTCCTAGTTTAGTGCATTGCAGCAATTCCGTTGGCACTTACTTACTAATTAACTATGTCGTTGACTTCAATGCTTTATGTGTATGAATACAAAGAGGAGCCTATTCTGTGGTTTATTGCGTGCATTGATTGATAACTAACAGAATAAATCTTATTGAATTCAGTTTTGTGAGATCCTCGTATAATTAAATTTATTTAAATCCACTTTTGAAATTAATGTCTGAATGAATTCATAATGTTAAGAACAATGATATTCTAAGATAATTAATCGTAAATTAACCTTAAGATATAGGACAATCGGACACCGCATTAAAGCTTATGACCTCATTCATTTATAAGTATACAATTTGAAAGCGTTACCATGTGAACCGGTTTGAAGAGTAATATTGTTTAACCTTATCCGCGAGGTGACTGTACTTAAATTCGGTCCGTTCTCTGTCTGAATACTGATTTAAACTTTTAAGATTACTTTTCATTTCAGTGGTCTTCACATTGTTATACCTCTATTGGTCATGTCTTTCTGCATAGCTGTCACTAACCTACGCCTTTTAAAGTACTTATAGTACTTTTGAATAGCCTAAAATGGGGGAGGGGTGCGCGATAGACTTACCTCCTGGACAACGTAAAATTAAACGACAAAAAAGTCTATAATCCGGCAGTTGATTTCTGACTTCAAACTACCATGACCCCATTGTTTGTCATAATGGACCACTCTACAGTACTCACCTTACTTTTTTCTCGACCTTTGTGTTTGTTTCTTTTACATCTGTGCATCACTCTTCTGTTCCTCTTCTAGACCTTTTTGCGACTTTGTTGCTCCTCCTCTCTGTGAAGCCCGAAGGCAACTAAAGGGCGAATGATAACTATCATTAAGCCTGCCATTTGATATAAATAAATAAAAACTGAGAGAATGGAATTAAATTAAAGTATAGTCAAATCCACAGTACGTAAAATTAATAACATATTTTTGCTAATTACTACAGAAATTGTATTAATAACTCTTTACTTGAAATAAAGAAGGGTTTTATTTTATAGCCAGCATTTATCAATTCCCCCATCGATTTAACAACAAACTACGGGTTATTGTTTTGATCAACTTCAAAGTCAGCTTGTAGATTTTGGTGCCTGAATGAAGAAAAGAGGGCAAAAAGGCGGAATTTGAGATTCCATCCCACATGCCGAAGTGACAGATTTATCTCAAAAGGTTTACTAGAATTGAGTTTGTCGGAGATGGTTGAGTGCTTTAAAGTTAGACAGACAGTAGCTCTTGCTTAAATCCGTCAATAACATTCTAAGAGTTCTATTTCTAACGCGCCGATAGCCAATTTCACTTTTTCGTTAATGATATAACACGAGAAACATATTTAAATATGTTATTGATTATTTATTGATTACTATATTAAAGCAGCGTGCCTTGTGGTAAATTAAAGGACACAAATTAGAAACATAAAGTCATTTATGAACTTCATAACTGGAATTACAATAAATGGGTTCATTGATCGAAGGACCATGACTAACCATTCAAAATAAAATCCGGGCATTGAGGGCACCATCACATTACTAAATCAAATGGTTTACTAATTAAATTTTGAGCTTTATAACCATTGTCCATGGCACGCTGAACCATACCATGGGTAATAGTAGTGAACTCAATAATGGAGGTTCCGAAAGTTAATTTTTCTTTGCTTAAGGTGAGCCTGTGAAGTCATATGCCACGGGTTAGATGCCCAAAGTGCACATCCAATTAGAAGAATAAGCAGCGGTATTGTTTAAGTTGACTAATAAATAAGAGTGTCAAAATTGGGGTTTCCCAACAAGAATTTCTTGAATCCACTTGTAAATTATTTATCTTAGATTAAATTAAAGTATTTTTGGGGGTTCAAAATCCGACCATGCAGATATTCTAATACAAATGGAGACGTAAATCCATTGGACATGATTACAATTCAACGCGTTAATGACCTTCGCAACAAACCCACGGAAAAGCTTAGTCCTTATGTTAATACGTTATGTTCAAGATCATTTGATCTCCATTCTAATTCAATCAGAAATATGTCCTTATGAATGGATAATTGACCGATTAGCCAAGTTGAAATCAACACGAAAACCTGACAACTGAACGTTAAACAAATGAAAATAATACAAGATGAAACTGTCTCTTACAAAATCTACCTTTGTTATTAGAATTGCCTGAGGAAGACTGTCCCATGAGAAACTCAGGTCCCCCAAATCACACCCCGCCTCCTCCCACTCCCATTTGACAGCTCAATCTTTAAACGTAGTGTTTGCCATTTCTATCGAACTTACAAGTCCTGAGATAATGGGAGGACTTAAATTAACCTCGGTGTGAAAAATTTATTCAAAAATTCCAACTGCTATTACCATTTTTAGCATAACCATTGTACAACCCTTACTTTACGGAACTTCGCGGAGAAAGAGGTCAACTATAGCATTAATGAAATTCGAAAATTTTGTTTTTGGAAGAGTAATAATGTCGTTTCCCATTCTTTTCTGCCTTGAATTAATTTCAACTTTAATATTATATCGATGAAGAAACTCAAAGAGTCTTTTACCGATAATTCATAGTGGGAGAACCTATTCATCCAGAAACTCAGAAATGTCATTAACTGCCAAGACGTGAACTTCTGTTAAGTTAGAGGCCACGAGGTTGACATCTATTAGCATGTATCTGGAGATTAAAATAGGCCAATAGCCCGATTGTCGAGAATGAAGTGAGCCTCAGACTGGCTTCACGCAGTCGCCTCTCTGTGGAAGATGTTTTAGTGTTGATCTTGGGAATTATGGTAATCTTCTTTAGATATTACGCTCTTAAGATCCATCTGTCTACTCTGTATTCCATTAGCGGTACAAATGGTGGTTACACATCGTAACTCGTTTAATCGCATTCTTTTTTTTTAATGAAAAAAGGGCGTGTAACTACCAAGGTGAAAAATATTATTAGGAATAACTAATAAATATTTTCCTTTAATGAAATTATTATTTAATGTTATGTATTCAATCTATTATTGGCATTGAAGATAACGTATATCTCTTACACAATTTTAATTGAATTATTATGACCTAAATTTTACTGCGTAATATCCCAATAGGACTGAAATAGAAAAGGAACCAAATTTTTAAATTTAAATGAAATTTGAGTGAAAGCTTCCCATCTTCCTGCAACAACAAAGATACGCTCAAATACTCGACCCCCTCCTCCCCCAAAAGTAATCAAATGGGGACTAGAATTAATGACTCGCCATTAATTGTATTATGATAGGATTATCAAGCGACTAAAATTAGAAATTATTACGCATGACAAAACGTTTGTGCCAAGATAACTTAAGTGTACAATAATCAATACCGGAATAGAAGCTATTCTTGGTTTACGCCTTGAACTAATAAGAAATTATTACAATTATCAATTCGATGGTCTAGTGAGTGTATAAATGCATATTATTGCATTTTGGTTAGAGGATGTACTTTGAGGTAATTATTGTATCATTATTAATTATTCAGCAAATTTTTGTACAACTTCGGATCCTTCTAGTGAACGGAGATATGGCTAGGTAGCTTTCAAGACTCATTGAGTGGATAGCAATTAGTCTCCAAGGTTCGATTTATCACGTCTGATCGGATCATGTGTCTTATTGCTCTGGCGGGAAGTCCACTGATACGAAGTTTAGGCAAATAATCAAACCCGCGATATCAGAATTAGGTCTGAATGTTGGCTCCTAATGGAAAAACTTTACTGGAACACTGAATTCAGCACCAGATTATTGCCGTTTCTTCGAACACTGACAAGATAGTTAATTAACTGTTAATTCATAAATTTGATTTTAAAATTTATTGAGAATGCCCAGAAGGTCGTTGAGTCATTTAGTTATTCACTTTAGGGGGTTCGATAGGTAATTGGCACTAATTAACTAATTGCTATGAATAATAAAAGTAGATTTATAATTATAGGTTTATTTATACACTTATTCATTCTGGGTCAAATGATGCTCGTTCATTCTTGACCAGGGCATACATCAATAAGGTCAAAGGTCATCTATTTGATACTCGTTCACAAACATCCAATTAATAGAAATTGCACGAGAATGTGACCCCTTTTCAGTGAAATACTCTTATTTTCTCTTGTCTACGTTTTAGAATGCTAGCGAAACTTTAAGTCTCGTAATTATAATGAAATAAATAATTTGGTGAAAGTTGTTGAATTTTTCGGCCTAGATGAAGGTAACGTAGCATTGTTGCATCTATTTTGAAGTCACTTTTATATAGCAAAAATAGTGTGTGGCTCCTTTTAAGGTGTTAGACCATTTTATTTACCGCCCTATGTGCTGAAATAGGCCATTATACCACTGACTAGTACTACTCAACGCGTTTTATGAAACCTGATTGCTCATTTCTCAGGCCAAATCCTTCCTGTGCACTTTATTTCTCAGGAATTCTGCGACTAACTTATCAAGGTGATGAACTGAGTTAGGCATGAACTTACGTAGTTCGTTCTTTCAGTGAGGTGAAATAAATAGCTCTTTTCTCACACGTTCAGCCTTGTACACGTTCCCCTGTCGCTGAATCAACGACCTTAACATTACCCTCTATGTGAGCTGTCGCGTTCTGCTCACAGGGTAATCAACGCAGAAGCGGAGCATGGAAGTGCTTTTAGCTGCGAGTTCATTTCAGCAAAGGGGGGGAGGCAGGGGGGAGGGAGGGGGGAGGGACGGTGAGCTAAGGTGCTTCCGAGCACCGATTTCAGTTTAATTGGAAACTATCTTCGAGATCTTCGATGCGCAGCAAAAAAAACTTTTTTAAGGGAAAAGGCATGAAAATTAACATTTACAATCCTCGTAAAAGAAAAAAATTCATTTTTCACCACCTTTCTAATTCAAAATTTTTGTAATGCTAAATGGTCAAGTATTCCTTTGTTATGGAAATAATAATAAGCGGCTGGGTCTGTCTTGTGAATAAGGTCTAATGGAGCACGCTTTGAGTAGCGTTTATGACGGGACACCTGGGGTGTACGATAGACTTATCTCCACGTAGTGCACCCTGGGCAACGTCTTTTCATACGCAAAAAGTCTATTATTCGGAATTTGACTCCTGACTTCAAACTACCTTGACCCCACTGTTTGTCATATTCACCACTTTCACAGCACTCATCTCACCTTTTCACAACTTTTGTATCTGTCTGTCTCTTTTGCATCTACGGATCACTCTTCTGTCTCCCCCCCCCTCCCTCTACATTTTGTGACTTTGCCTGTTCCTTCCCCCTGTGAAGTCCGAATTCAAATAAAGGACTAATGATGACCATCAAAACGACCTCCATTTAAGATAAATGACGGGACACCATGGAAAAGGAAGCGGTGTTATGAAAAGATAAGTTCCCTTCTTACGATATGATAAAGGATGATAAAACCGGCTTTTACAGAGGTGCCACATTTTTTTAACTAACACCTATTATAACGATAAAGCACTTCTTCTAAAGGAGATATTTTTGTTTAACTATAGTGTTCCTCTGCCCCACTCGACTCGTCTGGGCAAAAACTTCCTAGAACTTCTGGAAGTTACATTTCTTGCATCACCCTTGAAGTGCGCCAAGTTGTTCCCCTTAAGCACAGCGTCTGCTCTGTCTCGATTCTTTTTTTTAATATAAAGGCAATAATATCAGCTTGAACATTAGTAATCGAAGATGCATATTCAATAATATTTCATTGAAGGTAGCGAGACCTCTTCCCTCCCAAGCTCTTTATGCAATTTAAATAACAACAAACCCCAATGGTAATGCAACAAAGACGTTGAAATTAGTAAGAATGTCTTCATCCATCATGAATATAGAATTATTTCATCCTTTCTAGATAATTAGATACTACTCTAAGGACAGGATTATTTTTAATCTGGCTTCATCCGCAAGCGCGTGAGATATTGAACAGCATTTAAGGAGG
>UZAE01002149.1:0-10187 GCA_900617975.1 Rodentolepis nana
TGCACCACGTGGAGGTAAGTCTATCGCACACCCCACAATCCCGAAATTTGAGTCTTAGAAATTGAATTGCCTATTTAGTAAATACTGTACAACCCAAATTCAAAAAAAACCCGAATGAGGTTAGGCACTTTTCCAGACTTTGTGTTACTGCTTTCCAATTATTTTGGATCGCCTTCCATCATAGTGTTTGTCAGACGTCCTGTTCCACCACTTTCAATTGATGACAGCAATGAATTTTTTTGTTTTCTATTAAGGTGGGCAACAAAAATAACATTGACAGGTGATAGAATCAACAAAAAATTAAATAGAGAGAGAGAGAGAGTATGATGAATGAATTTTGCCCAAAACAAAAGTGCTTTTAAGCTGAAACAAATTCACTCCTTCCTGGAGGTTTCAAAAAATAAGCAAAGCGCTAGGGCATTGTCCAAACTGTTTCAGGCATGAAGGAAAATCCTTTTTGCCTTTTTTTCATCCGAAATACTTGTTATAAGGAGGGACTGATTAATACTGAAGCCACGAAAGTCGATATCAGAATTTCATTAAACTGATGAACGTTGAAAAAAAAACGGGGATAAAGAGCTCGAAGTCCAATATTTGACCATAGAGACAAGAAGATCAAGGGAACTAATCATTCTTCGCAAATATTCAATTTGTCTTGGTGCCGATCTGATGTGTGAGACTACCGTCATAGTACCTATTCCCCTATTAAATTGAATTAGTACAGAACAATTTTAGAAATGTCAATAAATCTGATTACTAATCTATAATACAGAAAGCTACGTAATGTATACAAGGCACGTACAGTAAGTAGAAAAAACGTACGTAAACGTTATATAAACAGACGCCTGTGAGCTTACTAACTGGCCAGTAGGAATTCATGAACAACACCAAGTTCGAAATCCGGAAGGAAAAAAAGTGTAGAGAAAGGGGCATAACAAACATGCGAATTTTTAATATGAAACTTGGTTAATTTATAAGACAGATTTGTTTTAGATAGAAGCTAATAACTTATAAGGAAGGACTTAATTTTGCATGAGCCAATCCCTACACACTTCGGAAATACGCATATTTAGAGATATTCTAGCTATTTTAATCCATAGAGCATTCTACTGTAGAAAATAAACAGCTCAAAATGTAAGCCGGAAGAGATTCAGCATTACTATGCATGAGATCAAGACTCATCAGAATGGAAACCCACTAATGGGATGTGATTCAATCGAGTTCTAAAGTTAACGATGGTGGATTGTGAGTTTAGCAATAGGACAGACCCCAGAAATTCCTATCTCTTCACCGTATCTTCTTGTAAAATACTGACAACTCCCAAACCAATTAGGGGAGGCATTTCCCTTTTCTTAACTTAAATATAGAGACAGCGTCATTCTGGCACTTCCCTCATCAGTCGTTACTCCTAGGTTTACAGACTGGTATAGATAAAGACATTATCCTACTCCGACTACAAATTTATCAAAGGAGACCTTTTAGTTACTTAAAATCCAATAGTCGAGCATTGCAAGCTGTGACATTTTGAACGTTAAAAATGCAATGCCAAATGTTGTATTGTGAATAATTGAATTTAAGGGAATCAATTTTGCTGAGTGCAAAAGAACAGAAAGCATTAATTGATATAAATTGGCAGAAAAGAAATCAATAGAACAGGAGTGACGAAATAATTTACAAGACAATGGAAAATCAATGAGAGTACTGACGCATCGCCACTTATAGTTAAACTCATCCAATCAAATAGACGAACAATTGGATGCAATAGATTCACAATTTAATTGCTATTCGTCAACGAGTGTTGGATATTTGTTAAAACTTGCTAATTAAAGGGGTCATTGCACGCTATCATAGAGTTCAGGAAGTTGTCTCTTTTGGAAGCTAATAAGCTTACAGGGCGAACATATAGAAATTTGATACAACTACAGCCTAGGTAACCAAATTAAAAAAGGGAAAAGTAATGAAAAAGTTGAGACAATACAGGGAACCAAAACGATTAAAGCCGCCCACTAAAATAAGACTTAATTCTCATACGATTGGAAGGTTGAAAAACTCATGCTCCATAGATGCTATTAAGCATTATTTGTTGCTTCCGAATCCCACTGACACCCTTCCCCCCCCCCCTCCCCGGTGAGCGGAATGGCCAACATCGCGGATTAAGTCTGGATAACATATATGACCAGATTCGAGTCTCCTTCTCATCAGTTAGGCAACAAAATACCCATCTACTCAAAATGAGTGCTTGAAAACGCTTTCTAAATGCGAGGGTTGGAGTTTATTACTATTACTTTCATTATAAGTCAATAAGAAATAACTTCAATAAATCTCTATAAAGGTGGACCTATCACGAACATTTTGAAAGGAGGACTATAAACGGTGCCTATACATAAAATAGCTTTACGGTTTACTTTTTTCCTTGTATTTCTCATGATATTAAGCTGATAATATAAGATAAAGCAAAAAAGGAGCCTTTCTTTAAAAAATTGTACCGTCACTTTGCTCCATGCATTCCCCCCCCCCCTCCCCCAATATTTGTGATTAAATTGAATGAAAATGCTGAAATCATTACTGATTGAATTAACAGGAAATAAGGTCAGTACATAACTACAACGAGGAGCAGACATGACAAAAGCGAATTTTCCAAAGAAGTGGCAAAGGCATAAAAAAACGCGTGAGATCCACGCTTTCAAACAACGCACCAGTAATACTTTATTTTCTTCGTAATTTTCACGAGGCAAATATGCCAAAATCACTAATCATGGTCATAACGTCTTATGAAATATTGAGGGTTTAGCGTGTATCTTGATCAGATTAGAAAGATGTACTTGTAAAGCTGCACTCTACTGCTTAAGCCACCACAATCATCCCTCATTAGGCAACATGATCAGGTGCTCTGTTTTTCAAAACATTTCCTTTCTTTTCAAAAGTACAAGCACGATTATCAACTTACCAGCGGAGGGTTGTGTAATTTCCTTATTGAATTCGCTGCCGTCTTCCACATTGTCCTGTTGTTGTTGGTGCCTTAATCTCCGCCTTATTCTTTCCTGCCTCTGATGAGACAACTGATTCCTAATGTGTCTCATTTTCTCCGCCAATGATTCACATTCCTCAGCTTTAGCCCGTGTTGTATTTGGCCCATCAGCATCAGTAATGAAATTCCCTTTACAGTTGCAGGAGTGAGATCCATTTCTCCTAGGGCCAAATAGCAAATCCCCAGACTGATAGTATAGGAGGCAGTCTTTAAGATCAGCCAGACTATCATTATCTTCCTCTACCGTATATTCCTCCCCCTCACGATTTTCGGAAGGGTAAAAGGGAGGGACGGTCATAGGTGGAGTTGTGCTTAAATCCCGGTTATCCCATTCGGGGGAGGATGGCTGAAGGAAATATGCTGCTGCTGTAGTGTTACTGTTACATTCAGGTGAAATACAATCCTCCGTATCAGATGCATAGGAATTATCCCGTCCAAAGGCGTAACCAGTGAAAAGACTCGCCGCGGCAGCTATAGTGGCAGGGGAGGAAGATTTCTGCCTGTCTGTTGATGCTTTGAGAACAGAGGGCTCAGACGTCGTGGTGGCTAAGTGAGATTGAGGTTTTTGGGGATCATCACAACTCAGCGCAGACTCCTCAGATTGGAGAAATGGGAGGGATTGGGTTGTTTTCGAATTGGAAAGGTTACTGGAAAGAAAAGGCGCTTTTAGGGGATATTCAGAGGATTCTTCGGATCTTAGAAGGGAATTAGTTGAAGCAGTTTCTCGATGATGTTTGTTAACAGCTCGCATAAAGTCCAAATGATCAGCAGAATTTACGAAGTAAAATGTAATTTGCTTTTCATCTTCGGGGTCGCGGACTTCACTTTCGTTTAGAGGTGGGATAGAGGTGGTAGCCGTAGTGGGAGGGAGATCGTCGGTGCTGCTACTACAATCAGACTTGTTTTGATTAGAAGAGGAAGAGGAGAAATGAGCAGTTGATGTAAATCGTATAGTTGCAGTGGCGGCCGTTGAAGGTCTATAAGTGTTAATTGGACCTCCTCGTAATCCCAAAACCAAGCGCAGAGTAGCACCACCGGGAATGCTGTAATCCTGGAGAGACTGGTGATCAGAGAGCTCACCATTTTGCCAAATCAAGTGTTGTTGGCAAATGGGAATGCCTAAATACCGAAATAAAGGAAATTAACGAAATACTAATAGCTATCGCAGTAAATATAATAAAGGATCTAACGTACCTTCAAATCGTTGGATTTTTGACTTAATCGACATAACAGTGTCATTGGGAGATACTCGAAGTTCGAAAGATGTACCCGTAAGGGTTACGATACGTAGTTCCATTTTACAATTAGTCGTATTGGTTTGGCATAATCTACAAAAATAAAGGTGATAATTAATCTAATTGATCAAAAAGATAAAATTTTAGTTATTAAATACTCACAAAATGCATAGTAGGAAGAAAAAAGTCAATATAACCGAAGTAGCGAGTGAATCAAATGTAGATTAAATATGAATATATAATTAGCATTAAATAAATTTGTAGTTTCACGAGAAGTCAAATTTACAAATTCTGATTCGATGACATACTACACGGGTTTTCATACAACGCGCCAGCGGCGAAAATCGATAAAAAGCGGGTAAACCGTCCAGTAGATGCCGAAGACGTTTGATTCTCATATAATTGGTTAGATGGTAATTGTGCTGACCTTGAAAGTTTAGTCCAATAGGCTTAAAGTACTTGAAATATTAACACACTTGTGCAAGTTAAGTTTAGTATTTTAATTTTTTTAAAGTGATATTTACTAATAAAATGAAAAGACTTAGAAAATGATGGAAAAATAGTAAATGGTCATAGCTACACCCTTGAATTTGTATTAACATAGTGTATGTATACTGATTTATTTGTGGTATTTATATTTAGTCTGGAACGTAGTTGCTGCTGACAAAATAGACTTTTAGACTAACCTGACTAAATTTTGTTATTTAACATTTTCAATTACTTTAAACTTTGAAGACGGCCGTCATCGTTTCATAAATTCCAATAAATTGTAATAACCTTTCCCATCTTGAGATAACGCGAGCTGTAATATATTTTGCGTAAGGCGAACGGTCTAGTTAAGTCTTAAAACTATAGAAAATTGAGGCCTTTATACAAAAAGTTAAATGCATTACTGCATATTGACGATCAATCTCTGAGCTCTATCTGGCTTTTAGCGTTGCACATTCTATTAAAATACGTTTAACCGAACTTAACTTAACTTAACTCACTGACTGCGATGGCTCTTCGGATTCGCAAAAAGGACATAGAGGCACAAGCTAAACCGAACTTAAAATTTTGGTATAGATTCAAGTTTCTGGCCCTCAATGCCTGCGCTTGACGAGCTGCTTCTACTTAACAAGCTAAGCTTATTCAAACACAAATCTGAATGTTCAATGAATTGGGTCTAAATCTAGTTGTTTAACATCGCCTGATGTCGGTTGACTTGTCCTGCAATTACAATAGAATTCTGCGAATCAGGTAACTTATCTAGTAATCCTAATTCCGACGGACTATAAATACAATCAGAAAGTGAAAGATATTTTGGGAAATGACATGCTCATACGAATAATTAATCTTGGAGATACTATGTATCAGTTAATCCGACCATTCAAGGACGTTCCTCTTTGTTGACAACTAAAATACTAAAACCGCATGATAACTAACTAACAGGCCCTCAATCCTGAAAGTAATGTTCAAAACATATGCCTCATGACTGCATTTTTATGTCATAGATAATTACAGAATTGGCGTGTAAAAACTTGTACCGTTTAATTGGTACCAGAATCAAATTTCTAAGTATATTTTTCGGATTTAACAAATTTTTTGATTCTTAGTTCAAACGTTTTTTACCCAAAATACACTAGTTTGGAACATTTTAAGTGAACCTGTGTTTTAGCATATTACAATATACTAATTAGGCTATTATAGTGTTTGTGAAATATAAGTAAAATGCATGAATTGTATCCATTAAGCCTAAATATACCATTTACTATTTACTATGAGCAGTCAACATGCTACGAATTTATCATTCTTTGATTCACAACCGAAGCTGGTAACGCAGAGCTAATAAAGGAGCTGCATCAATTACATTTTCCACTGCCATGTTGCACCAAAATGGGTACTATAAATACTTTCCATTTAGAATCGGGTGATAAAATGTAGAATGGAAATTATACACCACGAACTATGTTCATATTTCTGGCGAAAGACGGAAGTTTGCTAACCAATGGTTTTTGCACATGAGTTGGATCAAATTATAACTGACACATTTTGAAATTAACTTTCTGTCAAGTAGTTAGTTGCAATTTTGAGATAGTTCTATGTAACTTTCAGATTATCCTTTGAAAATCTGAAAGAATTTCTTTTAATGAAAGAATTATTTTTACTTTCTATTCTAAACCGTATTTAAATGTATAATGCTTCTAAATTTAACGTGCGCATTTATTACTGACGTTTAATGTGTTTTTTCTCTTCAAAGTTCATTGTTATTTTATTTACATTTATTTATATGTACACTGAATTTTTTTGAATTTCGCTGTTGTTTCCTCACTGTTAGTATATAGCCTCTAATTATTCACAATATTTTAAATCATGTTTAATCTCAGAAAATTACCAATTTTGAGCATTAGGCTTTATAGAATGTACTTATTATGAAACTTAACCAGTAATACCTATATTATTAGTTTGTCCAATTAACTTATTTGCCGCGTTTTACCGATGACGATGTCGGCTCTTTTTGCGAGGGTTTGTCTCTATTTGTAGTAATTATTTCTAAATAGACAACATTTCTTCTGGCTCGTAATGGGGCTCCAAAATTGTGCTCTCCAAAGGTTATGATGGTTCCGGCTCGTGGTTTTACAAAACCAGCTTTTTTACAAAATTTCTATGATAAATTGGAAAAACTAGAGCATGAAATAGACGAGGAAGGAAAAGTTGGTGCTAATTTACCTTTCAGTATCGAAAATCGTCGAGCTCTTGCCATCAAATTCATTCTTTTTATTGGAATTGCCTTCAACATACCGTTTGTTTTCACCTATTATCAAATGAAAAATGCCAAGAGTTCCTAAATGAATAGCTTACCCCTTTCTCTCAGGCAACTTTTATAAATAAAAATACATCTACTGTCATTTGAATGTTTCGAATTCAATATAGTTTCTTAGCTCAATTGACTTTTTCTTACCTTCAGTGGTTTTGTTACGTCTATTGCTTTATAAAACCTGCTTATGGATAAGTACATTTTATGGAACATTTTTTCGAATCCTTTGAACTTATGGTTAAATTTTTCAGGAATTTTTTTCTTGAACTCTGATGACCCCGTTTGGTTCCGTGTTTGCTAACTTTTTTCCCATATCTCTGGCCTTCTGTCCTGTTTGTTTTTGTAAGATTACGAGATTTATCAATGATATTATTATAATTCCAGATTTAAAATGGTTTGGATTTGCTATTTGACCTCTGTGTTACAAACGAGAAATTGAAATGTGAGGTTAGGCACGATTGTCTACTTAATTCGCCAAAGAGCATTATTATTTGTATTGAGTTGGACAAGCTAGACTGCTGAGAGTAGCTGTTGTCAGAAGTTTATCGCTTTAATTTATGCTTGCGAAATTTTTACGACGAGCGTAATGCTACTCACTTTTCTGGGTTTATGAAAAGTCTCTTGTGAGAATTGACATTGATAGGTTTTGAGCTTATTGGGGCAGTAATATTTATCATGCCTTTTTCCAAACAACTGTTTTTTCTAATAAAGGCCTATTAATATTGCTATGCAACAGGATTTTGTATTTCCTTTTTCTGAAAAAATGAAACTGACGTTTTATGTGTACTTTGGCTCTATCAGTAGGATAGTTATTTCAAAATGCTCTTTTTAGCATCATTTCTCGGATTTGTGGCTAGAGTTTGTAGTCAATGCACAATGTACGCATTAATTTACATAATATATAATGTGGTTTAAGAGCCAAAAATCCTTTTTTGTGAACCCACTTATCGCAGATGCGAGTGATCGTAAAACACTCCAAATTTTTTGCCATCGATACTAATTTGATATCCTCAAATACTTGTATTTTTAAGGATGGTTCTGGTTAACCGAGGAGGATTATAGAGACAGACACTCATATGTACGTATTGAAATAGACTTAAAGAGCAACTTCTGTTTGTTTGGATTCGGGAATTTGTTAGATACCTCCTGTTTCTCACTATTCTCACAATATCAAAAGCTCTTTTATTATTCATTCTCCAGACTTCCAGTTATGATAATCAATATTCGATACATTTATCTTCTAACTGATCTTCAAAATTAATTTGACCTATATTGCTCTTAATTCCTACTAAGGTAAGGAAAATAGAGGCATCAATCATGCAGAAGTCACGCTTTTCGAAATGGAAACTAGAATTCGTTTTAAGAGGACTTTAGTTTGGGAACAGGAATGTGCGATAGACTTACCTCGACGTGGTGTACCCTGGGCAACGTATACTCATACGGCAAAAAGTCCATTAACCGGTAGTCGACTTCTCTATGTCATATTCGGTCCATTAACCGGTAGTCGACTTCTGACTTCAAACTACCATGATCCCACTGTATGTCTAATTCGATCACTTCCATCGTACTTATCCTACCTTTTCTCTGCCTTTGTGTTTGTTTTTCTCTTTTACATCCGTGAATCACTCTTCTGTCTTCCACTTTTTCTCACTTTGATATTCCTCCCCTCTGTGAAGCCCAAAGTCAGCCAAAGGGCTAATGGTAAGTATCATATTGCCCGCAATTTGATATAAATAAATAGTTAGGGAAAAATGCTCCATATTGTGGTAATTCTTCCATTGACCAATGTTTACGCCAGATTCATAGCTAATTTAGCATTCTTTGATATATCAGACTGATTTGAAATACTAGGGGGACTTTTAAAATTTGACTCTTTAAATGTGCCTATCTTTAAGCTAACTATTAACTAATTAAATTCCGTAAAATTGATTCAGTAATGATGCATGGCTGTTCAAATTTCTGATAGGTTGAATCGATTTAGGAAATAAAGGCTTAATGTATTTTCAATGACGGATGCACATTAATTGAGCCAAACCTCTATAAACCACTACCATTCCAGCAATTATCTCAGCATTGCTCGAATTTCGAACGGAAATCGTAAGTTCATACAGCCTCACATCCTTATTCCAATTGTCTATGAACAGATTCGCGAAATCGGTCAACTGCCATACTGTACGTAATTTCACTCCCTACTTACTCTTACCCAGTACCCTTGCTTCCCTCTAACTCCTTATACCTCATTTCCACCTTTTCTCGCGTATTCCTTTCCAGTTGACTAAGGCACATTCTGCCAAACCACCTCCTAGCCTTCTCCTATTAGCCTTGGAAAGGTCATTCATTCTTGGAGGAAATATTCAGCCTGGCTCGGAAAGTAGCTTTATTTTGGATCAGGGCTAATTTGGACACCCCTTAACAATTCAACCAACAGCAAACAAAAATTATCAAAAAAAACAGAGAAGCTCTATTAGTGTTTCTTCCGCGTCTTCTGTTTTCTGTTTACCCACCATTACATATATCATACGTTTGCTACCAGTAATATTCATTTCTTTTCTTTTTGCAATTTCATATTCCAATTTTATTTATTTATATCGAATGGCAGGTGTTTTGATAGCTATCATTAGTCATTTACCTGACTTCGGTCTTCACTGCGGGGAGGAACACCAAAGTGAAAACAATTCGAGAGGGGGGGGGACAGCAGAATGATTCACAGATGTAAAAGAGACAGACAGACACAAAGGCAGAGAAAAGCGTAAGGTGAGTACTGTGAAGTTTGTGGAATATGACATACAATCGGGCAATGGTAGTTCGAAGTCAGAAGTTAACTGCCGGTTTATAGGCATTTTTGTTGTATGAGTATACACTGCCCAGGGTGGATTTAAGTCTATCGCACACCCCTCACATTCCATATTATTTCGGCACTTAAACCTCCTACTTGTGTATGCATCCAGATGGACAATCTGGAATTTATCATTGTCATTATTCACATGGAGCGTTTTAATATCTGTATTTTACCTTTAGATGTAATCTTTAAGTTCAACTCAATTGCTAGCTCACCTAGAACTTTCATTGAAATTTTCTGAAGAGCTATTAGAGATTCTATTTCTTTTTCATGCAAAATTGCATGTAA